>JABXWE010013763.1:0-10002 GCA_014611495.1 Limonius californicus
GTAGGTAGTAAATTGAGTTGCCTACATTTAGGCGCTCTTAAAGAACATCGTGAAAAGTTCTTACTAAGTGCATACAAAATGCAATTCAATAGTTGTATACTTTTTTTACCCTACATTCCCAATAGCTTTCAGATATATCAAATTATACATTTGCAATCTGACACCCTGCATGTTTACATGTTTAGCAAACACTGGAAATCAATTTGAGGTCTGAAAAGTATTATTTTCATTCATTCATACTACTGTCCCCCCTCTGGAAACCGGTTTCGCATTACTTCCTGTGGGTGCGGGCGTCCCTTACATACTAGCCATTCATGCAACATGCACTCTAAACTTAACTAAGTGAAATGCGGTCGTCTCAACCGGAGTTTGATCCCGCGGCCGATTGCATTTCACTGTGACCTCGACTGACAGCGCGTATTCGCACTGCCCCATCGAGGTCCCTATACAGAGTGTCCCAAAACGCAGTGACAATATTTCAAAAGTGAATACCACAAGTTTATTTAGAGTCGAAAAGTCCATATAACCGTTAACGAGTTATTGTTTATTTCACAATTCATGTGGTTAAAATTTTAATTCAACGAATGGTGGTATGGTGTAAGCGAGCACTTCTTATTATTCTCCAGATCTGCTTTCTACATATTCCAGTAATGCAATTCTTCGCACACTTAAACACGGATCTTCTTGTAATAAATCAAGAACTTGTTCATCATCGTTTGTGGGTCTACGGACAACTCCTTGGCCGAGTGCATGTCTTGCATTGAAAGTGCCATGTTCCCTCAGCTGACGATGTGAATTAAAGAAAACTGTACGCGTGGGCAGTCTTCCATTGGGATATCTTCTATGATATTCTTGGTGTGCTGCTAAAGCATTTCCGTCACACAAACCGTAAACATAATGAATATCTGCATATTCTTCATTTGAAAATAACACTGGCATTGCGAATCACTTGTGAATTACGAATAAGCATACAAAGAAGAAGCCAATAACTTCAGTATCACAGTAATAAACTGACAAGTTACAAACAATATTTTGTTAAAAACAATGTTCCAATGTTACCAAGCAAAATATGCGATTATACCAACTAGATCAGTATTTCAGAAATCCGTTGAACTAAAATGTTAGCCACATAAATTATGAAATAAACAATAACTCGTTAACGGTTTTGGGACACACTGTATATTGAATACTAGAGGAAATTCAAAGTAGTTTCTGACAGCGTTGTGACTGTTCTGTAAGAGGATTACCTAAAGACGTTTTGAATGCAAACTTTCAAGCTTTGAAATGTAGGTACATATATGAAACCGGTTTTTGAAGTCGGTGATCTGATGCCTGTGTCGCTGGGAGTGGCCAGCTACAATATGTAGTTGTTTTTCAAAAACAATCTAATGTTTAAGGTACATTGGCGTGCTAGATTCTCATATATATATCACAATAAATATTTGCCTGCAGCATATTCGTAATATATTTATTTCCGTGTCGTATTTATGAGATTGTTTTAATTTTTCTTGCACATTTTCCATACCTCAAACTCTATTGGCCTTTTGTTACAGGTTAGCTAAATATCGCCCATAGTCAACTAATGACGTCGGTCAACGCTCAAAGTACTATGGCGTTAAAAGCTTTATCCCCCATGCCCATGAAGGATTCGAGCTTGTTTTCGATAGAAAACGACGACGACGCCATGTCGGACGACAGCTTCCATTTGCATCTCTCGGACGATGAGGATGAAGAAAGTAAGTCTTGGTTAACGTTGTTTAAATGTATGTCTCATAATGTGTATGCTTGTTTAGAGACTGCGAAGAACAAGGATAACCCTAAAAGTGAGGGACCTCAACAGGAGGTACAGAACGAGTCGGAAGACGATATACTAAACAGAGTTATAAATAAATTTGATGGTACGGAAGGTTCCTCAACGGATGCCGCAGTAATTGAACAGGCGGAGGAAGACAAACTTCTGGACGATGAGGGCGAACAGAGCAAGAAGGATGATGATAAACTTGTTAACGATATGATTCCGCCATCGAGTGATGAACAGGATACGAAAAGTGATAACAGTGATGAAATTAAAAGTGATGAAACAACTAAACAGAGTGCATGCGAAGACAGTGGTCCGGTTGATGATGATAGTGTAAATAATAGTGTAAACGATGAAAAAGAAGTATGTGTGGATGGCGAGTTAAAAAAAGCAGAGGACGAGGATAATAAAACTGAGGCAGCTTGTGACATTGCGACTGGTGTTTCCAAAGCAGAAGAAGACGCAGTTAAATTAGAGCAATCAAACGCCGAGCTCTTGAAAAATCAAATAATGGACCCGGAAGATCTTCTTCAAATTGTTGACAAAGAAACAGACGAAAACGACAAGGACAGTTCAGGCGGAAATAGCCCTCGATCGGTTGATAAAGGCGACAGTGATGAATTGATTGAAGGCGATGAAACGGAAACTGAGAAGATGGAAATAGAAGGCGGCGAAGGGGAAACAGAGAAGATGGAAGTAGAAGGCGGCGAAGCGGAGACAGAGAAGATTGACGAGGAAGAGGAAGAGGAAGTTCCAGTCGAGAAAAGTATGATCAAGGACGAAGACGCAGTTGACATCGATGAAACCACTCCTTTCAAGACTGAATCTGATGCAGAGTTAGATAAAGTCTATAAGAGTCTTGCCGCGGACGAAGATTTTGATACAGATAAAGAAAGTTCAATTGCAACTGATCAAACTAGCGCCTCTGAAACAACAGAAACAAGCGGTACAGATACGGATAGTAGTGGCTCTGCTACCGAATCTTCTGTGGATAAAGAGGCTGAAATGGAAGCCAGCACGGATGATGATCAGACAAAGGAAGTAGTTGAAAAAGAAGCAGGTATGGAAGCACCTGAAGATTCTAAAACGAAAACATCTTCAGATACGGAGAATCTGTTACCTGATTCAGAAGAACAAACGAGTTTGCCGGAAACAAACAAAGGTAAGGAGCTAACATGTGTATTAGAATTAAATTTGAGGCTTGTAAAGTTTCGTAATGTAGTATATCTTTACCTTAGCTTGATACCAGTGGAGTTGTATGATAAAAACACGAAATTACACAGCTTAAAAGTAATGTTTATAATTGACAGTGGTTTATGAATACTGGGAGTTGACGATCAAACATGCTCAACCTTTTGCAGTTGTGACACAATCCTTTATATACAGCCAAACTCCCATATAGTGATGTTGGAGAGTATAATTAATAGTATTTCATAATCCTCTCAAATGTTTATCTGTATACTAGGCTAATATGATAAAATTTTGAACGAAAAACATCACAATGTGGAGGCTTTACATCATAATTTACAAGTTTTTTGTATGTGATTCAGTCTGAAGGTTAAGATTCGGCAAGAATATCATTTATATAGAAGGAATCATTAAGAAGGCTTTCATTTTATGGGAGTTAGCTTAGAGCAACGTTCAAACACTCGTATCTCTCGAATTTAATTGGATTTCCATGCGACTTACTTGCGTCCCTTAATTTCTGCATTGCTGTAATCAATAACTCCTTAGTATTTTGTTCTTATTTATACTTGAATTTGTTGCTATATTACTTTGACAGTTGTGGCGTGTCAGCAGTATGACCGTGCGACGTACTCTTGCAGGACAAACAAAAACGTAACCTATATACCAGGTGTAGAGCTGAAAAGATTGCAGTGGAGATTTTAAAGTTAGTTCGTTAATATTGGCTTCTGTGTGGGTTATTTCAGCGTAACTGAGTTCTAAAACACTTCGTTATCTTCCACTGACCTCCAAAATAAGTTACAGCAAACTCTCGATTATCCGTGCGCGGATTATTCGGCGCAAATTATCCGCGCGCGGATTATCCGTGCCCTGCTTTTTTGGGCGCTGCAGTATTTTGAATACGTGTGAGCCGAGAGTTGAGCTAGACTACGGGCGTTGCGCTTCATCATCAACTACCCGTGAACGACGTATTTTTGCTGATTACAGCTGTTTGTATTACTATCAGAATTTGCCGCCGCAATTTGACACGTCTCATGGAAAGAGATCTTTTCCATAACGCGGCTTGTGGTGACAGCAGTAAGTCGTGTCAGAAGAAAAGGCAGAAGAAAGTGCTTCTTACCTTAAAAGAAAAGCTGGAATTAATTGCAAGGTTCGAAAAAGGAGAATCAGCACAGAGATTAGCGAGTGATTATGGAATTGGTGTTCAGACAGTTAGAGATATTAAACAAAACAAAGAGAAACTTGTGGAATTTACTAGAAATTGCAGTAGTGAAGGGGGGCCCTCAAAACGGAAATGTATGAAAAAATCAACATACGAGAACTTGGATGCAGCATTGCTACAATGGTTCCGTCAAATGCGATCATAAGGAATACCTGCAAAGGCAAAATTTTTCCACAATGCTTTGGACTTGGAAGGTTCATTTTGTGCATCGTCAGGTTGGCTTACTCGGTTTAAACGGCGGTATGGGATACGGAAAATTGTTATGCAAGGCAAGCGCTTAAGGGCTGATACCTCTGCAACAGGTAATTTTTTCAGTACACAGCAATAATCTTATTTTCTGTGTTTTTCAGTTATCAGTGCATTGATCCGGTAATTAGCACGGATAATGGAGAGTTTGCTGTGTTAGTATTTTACTCGCAAATATAATTGTAAATTATCTAATCGGTTTCGAGTTACTTCAGTATATGTCTCACATCCTTTTACAAGTTATATTCCTGTTAGGCTACACGTATCAGCCTCATATAACGACAGCAGGATGTGAGAATGCTTTCTTAATATTTATTGGGAAAAATATCTATACCAACAACTTGATGGAATGACTTGATATTTAACAACTCTTCATATAACACGTGACAGTTTATTCCTTGAGGCTTTCGCGGTTTCTCGAACTGTCAATATTACAATTTACTTTCGGCTTAGACCGCGTCGTCATTCGGGAACTACACTCAGCATTATCAGGTAAGGACTGACCTGTAGCTTGTCTGCCTTTACAGGCACTTGCTCAGCATGCATGCGTGCTGGGTATATGTATGTGGTTCCCAAATGACGACACGGTCTAAGCCGAAAGTAAATTGTAATATTGACAAGTGCACCAATAATTTCAAAATTACTAATGAATGTATATTACATGGTGGGCCAAGTAGCCCCCCCCCTCTCATTAAAATTGGTTGACGCAACCCAACATACATGTAATGCAGGTATTAAGAATATTATTTTTTTATAGTATACGATTGGGTCATAGTTATCTTGTGTTAAGTTGATGTCTGACTGTAATAACAAACAGTTTTACTAATATTAATTTTATTAGTATTTATCAGAAAAAACACCCATTGGTGCAATCGTACTACAGCAAGAACTAAAGTGTTTCATGAGTAGGCAACATTGATCAGTTTAATTATATTTAAAAAAGTGCTGTTGGTTGCCATGTACGAGGGGAACCCAAAAAAATTATCATCTGCAATGCGGACACCGTGGAGTACAGAATTTCCCCGCTATGTGAGTGTTCTCAGGATCCATCTTGTCCCAGGGTAGCAGCTGGCATTGTTGCCAGGCGTTCGGCGCCACTGAATTTTTTTAAGTAACGGGTTTGCCTATTTCGTGATAGCTGATTTACACGAATCGGTCAACCTATTTCTGGGTGGCCTTCGACCAGTCGAAATGAAGAAAATTGGTCTTGCAAGAGGGCTTGACGCATTCTTTTCGCATTTTCTTCGGTACGGTTGGCTAAAGGACGCCCGGAACGAGGTTGATCGTCAATCGGCATTTTACCTCGTTTACAATCGGAAAACCATTCGTAAACTTGTTTTACTCAGACCAATTTCCTTTTGTATGGCAAAAAATAAAATGTAAAATTTTTGCAGACTTTGCTTACGCCCTGAGTCTCCGTGATGTAAGAGATATATATGTCAAATTTCAAGATTGGATAATATTTAGAGGTTGCACACTTCGATCGGTTTTGTAAAAGTAAGCAAAAAATACGATTTTTCAATATTAATTACTTTTATTGGGAAAATTAGAAATCACAAACTTAAAATAATATTAAAACTAGATCCTACGATTCATAGGTAGTATGATAGGCAAAACATGTGTTACATTAATCAACTTTGCGCGATGCAATCCCTTTTTTTTGTTCGCTTGGTGACGACTTTTCTGTGATGCTCGACTACCCCCAACAAGAATTGTTTTTGTTGTTCGTCCCTGGTCGATTTGTTAAACTTTTTTATCAGAGCAATTCCTTTTTCTGCGGTGTCGTTGACCACTTTAACCACCTTAAGAGCGTTCACATGGCTACTTAGAGAATCACTGCAGTATTCTGTCGCGTCGTGGATCGCAAACAATTCAAAGAACGTCCTTGTTTTAATAGTAACGAAATGGCTCAGGTCTTTTCCTTCAAAAACTAGGTTTTTACCATCTAATCGTTTCATTTCCTTTTTCTTTGCATGTCCGGTTTCTAAATTTTTAGTCATATTTTCCTTATCTGCCTGAGTAATACATTCGTAGAAAAAAAAAACCAATCCACGTTTGTTTCCGACAGATATCAAAGTTGTCTCTTAGCAACTGTGAGAGCACTTTTTTTGACGTAGCATCTGGGTAAGTGCTCACAAGCTGTAGCATATCCAAATCATTCTTTGGAGCCCATCGCCTTACAATTGCCTCGTGCCGAAAGCGAACATATATGAGGCTGACAAAATGTGCAACCCGTTTCATTCCTTTCAATTCTCGTTGAGGAATATTCAACTGTTTAGTGAAGAGGACAATTTTAAGTGCATATATTGCCTTTGCCATCCACCTTGCTTGATGTGGAGCCCCTGGGATCCTGAAACTGAAATCGTTGTTAGACCAACCAGACCAACCTCCGAAGTACAGGAGTGAGAGTTGTAATAACTCTATGTAGTCTTCTCTTGGATGACTTCCGTCTTTTAAGATATTTTGGATGTAGTTAACCATTTTTACCCGTTGTTCTTCTAGAAAGCCTGGAACGGGACTTTCTTTTTCTAGCATTGTCGTATATGACTTCTTATCAAGTGAAGCCCACAGACTTTGGAACTTCCGAAAAATCTGGATGTCAGGATCACTTGATGGTATGCCACAACACTTCTCAACACTGCTTTCAATATTAGTTCATAGGTGTGATGACGGCAAACCAACCATAACAATGTTCGTCTGAACTCCTTTTCAATTCTGGCACATGCCCCTTGGATCAGTCCTGTATTAAATGCTGTAGTATCAAAACATATACTGATGATAGCCCAAATCGGTCTACTTCCCGAATAACTACTTGAGCCATCTCCTCACCAGTGCCTTTTAGGGCAGCAGGTACGCCAAGCAAATGCTCTAAATCTTTGCCAGTCACTAGAACTGCAACTCTATCTTCCAAAGATTTGACACTCCCATGGGGAACTGAGGGCAACAGTTTACTATCCGAATGCAAGACCAAATGAGGAGGATTTTCAAAGAGTGACTCTTCGATTTTATTTGCCATTTTACTTCCATTGATCGCCAGAGCTCGGTAAACGGTAGGTGGAGATACGGAAATTTTTGAAACATCGTGGCCAAGGCGCTTTGCAGTTGTTATAAATGAAGTACTTGCTTGTCGAATAGAGAGCTGTTCTCGATCCCAAGTAGACGTGAGTGTCTGATCAAGAGGTTTTAATCTAGGACGTCAACGTAATTTTTTCGTTGCTGGAGGCGAAAACTCGGCCTCTTCGTCATTAGGTGCTGATGATGATGGAGATGAGTCTTCCAGTATAACTGTCTTATTGATTTCAGCCATAGCTTTGTAATGTTTATTCTTATGCGAATGACAAGATGCCGGTCAAGCGTCCACATTGGTCGTTAGAAAATTGGACATAACCTTATGGAGCTCATCCTCATATGAATCACTTTTTTCTTCTTTGTACACTTACTTCTCGTTTTCGAGGCGAAAACCTTGTCTACTCCACTCATTGACGAACTCATACGACCTTCTCTTTTGTGACCTAAGAGATTCTTTATCTTCTTGTGATACGCTAGTAATGTCCATCGCATTTTGCCGGGAAATGTCAAATAACTCGACGAGATCACCTTTCCAAATCTGCCGTTTCATATTTGCTTTATCCGTGTTTCTCGATTTTTCTTTACCCACATTTTGGTATTCTTTGTACAGCTTCTGTATACCAGCACGGATATTCTCCTCCGTCTTAACAGGGATATTTGCTTTCCTCCACACTTCCTATAGTTTAGTACTGGTAGATTTAGCAGCATCCGGAAGTGTTTCTTTCATTTCCTTGTGATGATAAATAAAAACTACAAGTACTTCTTCCTTTGAAGGGTGCTGAGCTCCTAAAAACCCACCACTAGGCACCTTTTATAGCAGCCAAATTCCTCTTTTGGTTCCCATTTTAAAGTTCAATTACCTGCAAAAGATGAAAGAAATACATGAGAAGCCCATTAGTACAAAGCACTTCAATATTAGAAATTTCACTAGTTTGAGATAAAAATGATCAATGTGTGCAACCCCTAAATATTATCTAACCTTCTTGAAATTTGGCATATATATCTTTTACATCACTGAGACTCGGGGCGTAAGCAAAGTCATATGAAAATCTCATCTTTGTAAAAATGAAACACCCTACAGTCTGTAGCATAGCAACTGTTTCTGCCGCAGTTTTCCCTAACATGGAACGCACGTTGTTCGTGTAAATCAGCTATCACGAAATAGGCAAACGCGTTAAAGAGTCTCCTCCCGCAACAACGCCAGGTGCTACCTAGAGACGGATGGGTTCAGAGAACACTCACAGCGGAGGAAGCGTGTATTGCAAGGGGACGATAGGTTTGTTCCAACGTCTCGAGAAACCATTCAACGCACGGTCACGCGCATGCGCAATAGATAAAACGCTGTTCGTTTTATCTATTGCACATGCGCGTGACCGTGTGAAGAACGGTTTCTCGAGATGTTCGAACAAACCCTAAAATTCAGGCTTCCCCCCTGTATGTGGGGTTGCGTCAACCATTTCGAAGGGGACACAACCCGTCTGTCCACCCAATACTACGTAATTTAATGTCAAATTTGTTTTGTATTAAAATTAAAGTATTCATTAAAAATATCATGTTTTATCCAAGGTGCGAATCCAACAATTTTTCCAATTTCGCGTTCGACAGACAGTAAGATACGTTTGACAATTAAAGAAATCTACCAAGGTGATAATTACACAAGTGTTTGTTAGTTATGCAAGTTCTATATCTGCTACAATGCTTTTATTAACATTAGCTAAGAATAGTAAAACAGATTATCTGCCTTGGAATAAGTTATAGTATTTAATGAGTGAACCATAGTTCATTATCCGGTCTGGGCATTTTCTTAAAATTAGGGTTGCACGGGTAAGCAAGTTGGCCGATTACCTATTAATCGGCTGATACCGATCAATCAAAATGAAATATTACATGTTGATTCCAAAACGTTTTCCACATTTCTCTGTCATCCATTGTTCTTTTACTATAGCATGCATGCCTAGTAATAATAATGTAAAAAAGCAAATACCGATGAATCGGCAATTGGCCCATTAATTTGCCTATTAGTCGGTGCATTTTTATTTAAAATCTAATATACTTTGTGATTTCGAAAAACCGCCAATTTTCGCCACGTGGCGCGCTAGTTGCCGACATTTATTGTTTTGACGGATGAGATCATTATCAAAGTTGTCAAAAGTTGCAGTATTGGACCTTACATATGATTCAACGCATTTATTATAAGAAACTTAGTGGAAAATGCAACTAGAGACGGTTAGAATAAGTTGCATTTACAATATAGTTGTGTTAGATGAACATTTAAATAAAAACAAGCAAGTAAATTATATTTTTATTTTATTGTTTAAATTTTCTTGCAAAATTTGATTAAATTATCAAATCATCAAAAAACACGATTGACGAAACTATAGAGGCCACTTTACTAACAATTGCAGATCAAACATTGAAGCTTAAATAATGCAAATATAATCAGTCACAAGAAGTTTGACACAGAACGATTACGAAAAAAGAC
>JABXWE010013766.1:0-28427 GCA_014611495.1 Limonius californicus
TATATATATATATATATTTATTCACTTACTACTTCTACAATATTGTTATTCAGTTGAATTGGTATTGGGTCGTTGCGATTTGTTATGATTTTCGTCTTACTTATGTTCATTCTCAATCCCAATATCTGTGTAGCTTCGTGTAACTCCTTACCTAGTTTTTGAAGTTCTTGCATGTTATTCGCTAATAGTAATATATTATCTGCAAACCTTAAATATGATAGACGTTAACCGTTTATGTTTAGCCCATGTGCTTCCCAATTTAGTGCCTTAAAGACATCTTCCAAAAGATTCGTGAAAAGTTTCGGAGAGATAGTATTTCCTTGTCTGATACCCCTTTTACTTGGATGGGGTTGGTATCTTCAAAAGTTTGAATCATCATTGATCCGTTTTTGATCACTTCTATGCACCTATAGTCAATTCTGCATCTTATCATAGCGATTACAAGGGCCAGGTTTCAACTATGTCGAAGACTTTTTCCAAGTCGATACGAGCGTATATAATGGTAAGTTGTAGTCGTAGGATTTCTCCATAATTTGCCTTACTGTATGAATGTGATCTATGCCTGAAGCCCACTTGCTCTGGTGGTTGAAAAGCGTCCAGCTTATTCGTTACTCTGTTTGTGATTATTTTTGAAAATGATTTATATAAATGGGACAGTAAGGAAATAGGGCGGTAGTTTTTTATATCTTGTTTGTTTCCTTTTTTGAATATTAACACTACATTTGCGGATTTTCATTTGTGAGCTACTTGCCCTACATCCAAGCAATGGTTAAACAGCCTTTCTAGGTACCCCAGCATTATGATCCCACTAGCAGTGATTAGTTCGTTTATTAATTTATCGGGGTTTGCTGCTTTTCTGTGTTTCATTTGTATCGTTTTTATTTCATATTTACATATAGGTTGTCTTCAGTGTAATGTTTGGTAAGAGCTGATCTTCTGTCTCTGGCATGGTGACCAGTTTTTGGACTTTGGATTCATACAAATCTTCATAGAAGTGTTCTACGTGTTTGAGTATCTGTTTTCGGTCTCTTATTATTTCTCCTGTATTAGTCTGTACAGATGTCATCTCAAAGTTTCCTATTTTAAGCTTCTTTCGAAACACTCTCGGACCTCTGTTCGTTCTATAGTTGATCTTATTGCTTTTTCATTCAGTGCTGCTATATCTGCTCGTACCTTCCTTTTGATCTCTTTTGTTTCTTCTCATATTTTACTAGTGCCTTTTATTTTGATTTTATTTGTAAGCATTTTATATGCCGCTTGCGTTATGTTATCTATGATGTAATTATTAAGTTCATCCACGCTCGCTTCCATTTTGAAAGGATTATTTTCTAACGCCAGTTTTAGATGATGTAGACTTCTGTTTTTCCAATTTATTCTTACCCGTGCTCTGAGCAGCCTATGATCGCTGACATGGATTTCGTTTTCGGTTACGTCTGTTATAATTTCACGTCGGTTTGTAATGATGAAATCAATTTCATTCCTGGTTTTGCCGTCGGGGCTTTACCATGTTCACTTTCGGTGCTCCTTCTTGTAGCAGAACGTATTCATTGCTGTCAAATGGTGTTGTTCCATGAAGTGGACCAGTGTCTGTTCTCTAGGGTTTTTGGTTTTTATTCCATTTTATTCCGTGTCCTATACACGTTTCGCCAGTTTCCTGTTTTCCCAGCTTAGCATTGAGGTCTCCCATGAAAATGGTGTAAAACGATTTGTCTTGGTTTAATGCTGTTTCTACATCGTCATAGAAGTCGTCAATTTCTTCGTCTGAGTGTGTAGAGGTAGGTGCATAGACTTGTATTGATCCTGAGCTCCTCATCCGTTTAACGAAATTTTGCCCCCCCCCCTGAATCCATGGGGCGGACCGAATGACCGATGTGGGATTGTATCGCTACGCACCTGGTGTAAATGAGTTATAAAATTCGCCGTTTTCATCTTGTTAGTATTAGGGGGTAGATTAGCATTACAACTACTAGCTTACAATTCCCTAAAAATACTAATATATTTCTTTAGGTTCTACAAAATGAAAAATTCTATTTGACATTTTTTCATTGCAATATAAATATACGCTAAAATTAGCGGCATAATTAAAATTGCAAGTTAAAGCTGGAGCAACCTGAATTTCTTTGTTAGAACTACCGTTTAACATTCCATTAATTTTCATATAATTGGATAGAGTATTCACTGTCGATAAACAGATGTTTTAATTAGGAATGAATCTTTTCCACTTTTATAATAGTCTCGTGTGGACCTCCAATAACGAGGCAGGTATTAAGGTTTAGCCCGAATTTATGTAAGGTACGTACTCAACATCCCATTGAGGCGTATATTACTAACTACCTGGTGTTGCCACAGCGGTGTCTTGCGGTATGCATTGCAGACATGCTAACGTTGTGCAATGCCCCCCCGATCCCACCCTATCCCGAAACTTCCTACCTACCTTACTGGCATGGGGTGGGCCTGGCGTATCCAGGATCGGCCTTCGACTCAGCTCCATGTCAGATGATGATGATGATGATGATGAAAGTGGTGATTTTTATTTATAATATAGTAACATGTATTCGACGTAAAATGTTAGATGTTATATTATCTTATGCCATACACAGCTAATATACCTACACAAACGTTTCTATATTAAAGGAACTCGCACACAACTACATACATGAATTTTGAAAAATATACCAAAACGCGCTACCGTGTCCTTTTTTCCTCGCCTTTGTCGGTTTCGTCCAAGAGCTCTATATTTTCACACATAGTCTACTAATTATACCGTTATCCGTTTTAAAAAAGTATTTGTAGAACAAGGATTTACACACTACTTATAACTCGACCTAAAGCACCGGCCGCATTCAGATAAATTTACATATTGCGAAGAGGCTGAGGTTACCTAGGGGATGCTACTCAAGCAAGAAGCTTACATTCTCTTTTTTTAATAGATTATTTAAAATTACACAAATGGCTTGGTCCTCAGCCTTCTCGCTAGATCTGTATTGTCGAAGAGTTGGATTACCTCGAGGTTTACGTGGTGATGAAGCCTGGTTTAATGCTTCTTGACAAGGTCCTTTATTTCCTTCGTCACGGTTTTTATCCCCAGATCCTTGTGGATATCACTGTTTCTAGCGTACCAGGGTGCATCTGCGATTTTCCTCAGCAATTTGTTCTAGAAATTTTGAATTTGTTTAATGTTAGTTTTATTGGCGCAACCCCAAAGTTGAAAACCGTATTTCCGTACTGGTTTTGAAATTTGATTATACAGGCGTAACTTATTATATATTGAAACTTATGAGTTTCTTCCCGGTAGCAAATGTATTTTCCAATATTTTGTATTTAGTGCTTCTCTTTTCTTCTCTATCTGCTCTTTCCGTAGTAGTTTGGTATCCAAGTTCATTCCAAGATACTGTTGTATGATGCTGTTGTTGAGTGTCACTCGCACATAATCATCCTTCTTGCAGTGGCGGCTCCTGAGTTAAGAAAGAGGGTGGGCACAAGAAAAAACTGGGTGCACCATCTTGCTGAAAAAATACATTGTGTCTCATGCAGCGGCATTTTATCTAAAAATACCCCAATTGCATGTTGGTTTAAAATGTCATTTTTCTTCATAAATTCGGTAAGCCAAAACCTACTGCCAAATAGGGCACACCAAACACTAAAACCGAAGCGTCTCTGATTTTGGACATCGCTTTGACCGCTTAAAATCGAAATATTTGCAACTACCATTCAAATCATATTGACGGTAACTTCCTACGAATCTTTCTTTGTTATAATCCTTTGGTTTTGGTTTGTTAAATCTCATAATTACGGACATTTTCTTTCAATCTTTCAAAAATATATTTTTCCATATCTTTTATAGTTATCGATTTGGTACAAATTAGGTTAAATGAGAAGAATTGTTTAGCATCAGAAAAGACTAGAATCCACATTGAAAAGCTATAAATTTGTTTGCTTGTCAGCAGAGCCTTTTTAAGAACTTCATATATCTTAGGCACTTTTATTTCTAAAGGCCTGTGTGTCTGATATTTTTACTGACACAAAATTCTGGACCCGCCATTGCTTCGTGATATTATTAAAATTTAATGTTGAAATTTCCTGTTTTTTCTCATTTTAGGGTTTTGTGTCGATTATGTATTTTACACGTAAAATATTGTAAGCCTTAAACGATTAGTAGGCTCTGAAAGGTTCGTAGTCCCTAGGCACTGTGCCTAGTCGACCTAATGATTAAAGCGGTACTGCTTGTCAGTAGAGATTGATAAAACCGAAAAAAAAAGAATTATAGAATTCTGCCCATACCGTCTTTTTTATTATAATAGTGGACTACAAATATGTTTGTTCCAATTGAAGTAGCTTCGCGTAGCTTTTTTTTAATTGAATACGCCACTGCAGTCTTATTAAAAAAGTGCCTCAAGAACGTACAAATTATATTTCTCTACTTTCATAAATAAGCGATATATAACAATAAAACAAATAATTGAAAAATCGAATTTTCGCAAGTAACTAAAAAATAAAAGACGGTAACCAATTTTGTATTCAAGTATTGAGTTGGTCTCGAAAAAGAGATCGAGAATAAGGGCGTCCATTTTTCCATACCTCGTATAGTTACCCAGATTCCTTATGAAAACGTCGAGGCCTGCCTGTGTGTCCAATATTATTAAAATTTCAAAAAAGTTCAAATTTCCTGTTGTTTTTTATTTTGGGGTTTTTTGTTTTTTTTTCGTTTATGTATTTTTTCACGTGAAATATTGTAGGCCTTAAAAGATTCGTTCTAAAAAGTTCATAGGCGTTAGGCACTGTACCTAATCGGCCTAATGGATAAAGCGGCTCTGCTCGTTAGTATACAGATAAAACTGAAAAAAAGGAGTCGAAGGTATATTCGTTGGAAAGAACTCCGTTTTTCCGTTCTTTGGATAGGTTATGTTCAAAAATAATAGAATTATGTGCAATATACCGTCTTTTTTATTTTAATAGTAGGCTACAATTAGTTTTTAGTAATCTGCAAACGAACGAAAGCAGCAAACGAGAACAATAAACACTACGTATGTTCCAATTGAGGTTGCATCTCGTAATCATTATTCTAAGGACCTATAAGGCTCTACTTTTGCTTGTGGTATTGTTAAAACAACTAGAAACAGTTTCGTGAACATCATATACGTTATTAAATAATTTTAGCTAATTACTCATTTCTAATCTCATAAAAATTGAAAAAATTGATTGGGTTTTAATCTGAGGAACTGGTTGGCCAATTCGTAGTTCTTCAAGTGTGCTATACACAAACAGTTTGTTATTTTCTACAGGAGTTATTTTCCCTATAAACCTATTACGCTTCAATTGTAACAACTGTAGTCTTGTTTTTCTAGATCTGTTGGTTACAATAAAAAAATATAAACGGCTTTTCGCCAATAACTTCGTTAGTTATGAAAATAGATCATCAAGAATCATACCCGACGAAAGGGAAAGCCTATTTAAAAAAAAGTATCTTGAAAGCGAAGCGAAAAATGTAATTAGACATTAGAAATCTACATAAAGGGTATCTTACCAATCTCAAATCCTCTTTGCAATATGACTAATAATAAGTAAAAAAACGAAAACTCTACTTAGTGCGAAATTGACTGCGACTGAATTCTTGGGCCTTTAAATAGCAAAGAGCATACACACACAAATTTTACTAATAATACCCCTGTTAAAACTACGTCAGGGGAGAGATTTTCGGTAGAATCGATTATTTAGCTCTTCAGTGTAAAGTATATTTACGTATTCACAACCCACGCGTGAAAAAATATAGTAGATCAAGTCGGACGAACAAGGTGGCCATTTTACTGTACCTCTCTTTCTAAGTTATTACCCTAGTAATAATTCGTCGAGATAGTTTCTGAATTTTCACCAAAATGAGGTAATACACTATCAAGCAAGTAATAGCTGTGGGTGAAACCATTAGAAAGTATGGTAAGTACCTATAGCTGGAACAATAGTATTTCTTAATATCCATTTATTTTTATGTACCATTATTGCGGATATTCGTGGCATTAGACCTGTAAGTCGTTGTTGGTTTGTTACCTCCTTAGTAGTAGTTTCTTCTCGCTTTTTTAATTTTGCTTACAATAGTTTAGTTGTTTCTGGATGAATTGGTTAGGGAAATGCTAGTTTACTGCTAAAATTTTTTTTTGTTTTCTTAACGAAAGTGTTTTTATTATCCTAAATGTATCATTCATCATTGACAGCTTTATCGTCTCACTGCTGGGCATCGGCCTCTTCTCTGCCACGTGTTTCTCCTCAGCGCTAAGGTAGAAACACCTACACCTACAGTTTACGTCGAATCCGAACGACAGAAATTTCAGGGAAGGTTTTTAGCATTCATATTCCACGGTTGCAAGCCTCCAAAGAACAAAATCTCTATCACATAACAAAAATGTATGATTGTATTGCATCGTAATCAGTTGAGAACCCGAATCAATGACATACACGTTAAAATGTACCTAAAAATAGGTTGGGTCCATATTTTCATTTTGAATGAACTCTGTATATATTTTATAAAATTAATTAAAACTATATTTCAGTAATCTTACCTAACGTACCTATAACCAATATACAGGCTGATTCTAAACATGTGCGAAAAATTTTAACCACGTATATCTAAGGTTACTCAACACCTAAATAATCCAATAATCTTTTTTTTAAATTCGGTACCGTTACGGAGGTATGGCCCTTCAAAGTTTTTTTACATCAATTCATTAAAATATAAATACCTTTTATAGTTCTTGTCCGATTTTGATAAACTTTATTGTTTTAGGAAGCTTACATTCCAAGCTTAATGTAAGTCAGGGAAACTGTACAGTTGACCGTGAAAAGTGGATGAAATCTGAACCAGAAGTGAAAAATATGGTTTAAATATTTGTAAATTAGGGAATATCTTGAAACCGAGATCGTTAACTTGTGTTTTTTTCCTAGCTTTTAAACTAGTATTCTGTTTTCCAAAACTGCATTGGGTTTGTCTCGGAAAAGGAGATCAAGAATGGAAGTCCATTGTTCCATATCTCTTATAGTTATCAAGATTCCCTATGAAAACATCGAAATTTGCCCACCTTGTACATCGCGCTTATCTTGAACACCCTGTATAGTTTCCAGTTTCCTTGACTGAATTGTTAGTGTTTGTTTTAATTGGCGACGCTATCAAAAAATAATTACGAGACTAAAGACTAGGAACTTGTAATGATACCTATACTTCTGTTTATACTAGAGGTAAACTACTAACGGTTCGATTCATGGTTTGTAGGAAGCTTCGCTTCAGTCATAAAATTTTAAGCAGGAGAGCTGACGGCGAATCATTTTGCGCAGAATAAGAAATAACGGTGTTTCTCCGTGGAACATTTTCCGGGAATAAGTGTCACTGCTAAAACTGTCTTCTTTAGGGGTATTGCCGGTGACATACGGACTTCTATAGATACATCATTATTATATGCTGTTATTTGGCCACAAAATCCATCTGTATTCACAGAGTGCACTGTTCGACATGCAAGTCACGCACTATGCTCGATTCATATTTTGGAAAAGTGAATGAAAGAAGCAGCGTACCAACGTATAAATAACTCAAGTTGGTACACGTAGACGTGCTTTATGGTTGCAACCATCAAGATAGTGTCTTGTTTCCTGTACCCAAAACACAGATATAACTATGTTCTATGATGGAGAAAGAAGAGTACATTCAGAGTCAAATTACTTCTTGACCGCAACGTAAACGCTGCGCCGAAGAAATCCTTTTGTTCGGGTTTTATCAGCAAAGATTTACCTCATTTCATATGAATAAGGCGTTTAAAGAACCTCCGGAGTACGGATGATATTTTTTTTAGCGCTGAAACAAAAGTAATAAAATGTATTGTGTTTTTAAATATATACAATACAGTACCTATGTGTCATACGAAATTAACTTATTGAATACGTAAGCAGAATTTCAATTCTGTACTGGGAACGGTTTTTTTTTATTTTTATTGTTGGAAAAACCTGCATATTCAAAAACTAATGTTTTTTGTATAACCGGATATCGATTGTCCTTAAATAGCTAAATTTCTATTTGCTATAAAAGACAACCTATAAATTGTACAGTATGATCAACAAAATTGTTGTTAATAGTCGGTAGCGCAAAGCAAAACGTATGTCCTTACTGAAGTCTTACAGTATATAACATTTACTACAATTATTTAATGGTGATCGAAGTAGAGTTCCGTTGCTGTAGTTATTTTTTAGATTATAAAATAAAATATCAACAGGGGTGCCTATAAGTTTCCTAGTCTTTCGCACCTATCAGATCTCGGGGTTTTAAATTGCTTGATAAACCTTGACGGATTTCATAAAAGTTCGTTGAAGATGTTTACTAAACATTTAAGGGGGTCTAGCTTGTTGGAGCATAAATTTCTAAGAAATTACTTTTTTCAAACAACAGAAACCCTTACAAGAGAAATATGTACATATTATAGCAATTATGTCCAAAACAATTTCAGTACTGTTCCTATTTTACGGTTTCAGTTATTTTTACAATAGTTTACATAACTAGGAATAAATCAAATAAGGCTGTGATGCAACGAGAATTGTATTGAGACTGAATACAATTTAATATGCAATACAATACAGTTAGTTTTACAGATTTGCAATGTCATCCAATAAATAGCATACTTTTCTAATTAACGCATACTATAAAATGTTGGTGGGTCATAAATAATTGATGTCTATGTATAAGTAACATGCGCTAAAAAATAACGAAACCTAAATCACTTATCCTTAGCACAATAACTAGCATGAAACATATTTCGTTGTATAACCTATTAGATAGTAAATAATTGTATTAACCAATTAATGTATCATATTATACACCGAAACATTTGAAAAGCTTTTAAAATTATTTGTATTAATTCTGTTTATTAATAGGTACCACTGGTAAACAAAAATCAACTTTTTTTTTTATTTGCTACGAAGTGTTCTGCGTTCTACGGAAATATACCAATATCAATATGTTCTTAATGTTGCATTTACTTCAAAATGTTGTTGCGGACGTTTTACGGCGTTATTTGGTCTGTGGGGCATAACGGATTAATGTCCAGCAGTAATCAGCAAGCAAATTAGGACTGCGTTTGTCTTGGTATCGCTTTTCCATGGTTGCAACGTCTTGGTGGAACCCTTCTCCATGTTCGCCGCTTACGGCACCCAAATTTTCCGGAAAGAAATCGAGATGAGGGTCCAGAAAGTGAATTTTTAAAGACATGTTACATCCCATTTCTCTGTAGGCACTAAGTAATTCAGTCACACGATCTTTGTAATTTTCAGCTTTGACATTTCCAAGAAAGTTGGTCACAACTGTTGCAAAAGCTTTCGATGCTCTTAGTACAATTTCATTCAACAAGTTGTCAAATTCGTCATGTTTCAGTGCTTCTCGTATTTGTGGTCCCACAAATATGCCCTCTTTAATTTTTGCCTCACTAACTCTCGGAAATTTTTGTTTCAGATACAAGAACCCCTCTTCCGTTCCGATCTAGTGCTTTAACGAAATTTTTCAATAGGCCCAATTTAATACGCAGTGGTGGTAGAAATACGTTTTTAGGATCAATCAGTGGTTCGTTGGTAATATTTTTTTGACTCGGAGTTAGTGCTTGACGTAGTAGCCATTCCATCTATATATAGTGACCATCTCGTGCACGGCTGTCCCATTCACATAGGAAACAACAGTCTTTTATATACCCCAGTTGAAGTCTAAGAAGCAGCGCTATCACTTTTAGGTCTTCACAAATTGGGTATTCATAGTCGTTATACCGGATGTGTTCTAGGAGATATCGCATATTCTCGTATGATTCCATCATATGAATGACATGAGCTATAGGTGCAGATGGGTATTTATTGCCGTTGTCAAGCAAAACTGCTTTTAAGCTAAGTTTTGAAGAATCTATAAATAGGCGCCAGTTGCTTGGTTCATGTTTCTGTCCTAATGCGTGAAATAAGTTGTCAACATCCCTGCAATATACCAAAGTTCCTTCTTGACCGAAACAATGTGTCACCTTCGAGGAGATTCCATCCTTTTAATCTCGACGCTAGAAGTTTTGACTGTGATTTTGCTAGTTTTAAATCTCGAACCTAAATCATTCAGTTCAGCCTGTGAATTCTGGTGCTTGAAATAGTGGATCATTGTCGATTCCCTGTGCGAATTGCATATCATCAGTTGCAACACCGGTGCTTTAAGGTTCTTCTTCGTCCAAACTCCAAGATTCTGGTGGATTTGGGATAGGAAGATCTTCACTATGTTCGACGGGCCGTAAAGCTGATGGTAAATTGGGATACTACATAGTATGCTTGGACTTCGGTCCGATGCCAAGTATGTTAGTGAGACAAAAGTAACAATCTGTGGCATAAACTTTCTGTTCTCTCCACGCCATTGGTACTGTAAAGCGCATTTTACGTTTTGTACCTTTCAATCAACCTGTTAACAATGTAACACAAGTCTTACAACATATGTGAGGAACCCATGACTTATCTTGATCTCCTACTTTAACTCCGAAATAAAGTTCGTAAGCTCCTCGTACAAGGGGGATGAAAGTACCTACCTTTTTGCGATTTAAAAGTTAGTTCCCCACACACATAAGAAAAACTGTTGACATTATTTACACACTGTCTAGGCATTGTACTTACCTACTTGTTAATTCACAGTCAATCACAGTACAGTAATAAACATAAATCAAGTATGTAGAACACAAACACGTTAGTAACGACGTTTCGCGGCACGACATAGGAAATGCAGTAACTTCATACGCCGGTAAATGCCTACTAATGGACAATATCTGATTTGATGCGTATACGCACCTATAGGTACTTCTTGCATGTAATAGACAGGAATGAACTTCTCTTAACACTGCTGATACATTACACAAAGTGGCGCAATATGCATATGTTGCATACTTGCAAAATATAAATGCCTGTTACTAAAAATTCGTGGGTGATAGGCAAATTCTGTTTCTAAATTCGTTTTTAGAGTGACGAAATACATCAGCAACACCTAAAAATTTCCATGTCACAAAATGTGTGTTTAACACTGTAGGTATTTATCATCATCATCGACAGCCTTTTTTTCCCCACTGCTGCACACCAGTTTGCAGTTTAACGTCAAATCCGAATGACAGAAACTCCAGAGAAGGTTTTTAGCATTACCCATTTCTAAATTTTCACCCTTCTAAAAATTGTTGAATAGGAAATTAAATCTAATATAAATTCAGCAACTTTGGAATTCCACAATTACCTATCTTAGGGTTTTCTAAAAAGTATAATTGGTTACTTTGTAGCACAATACAGTCTAGTTCAAAAAAGCAAAAATAATGCAAGTATTTTTTAGCGGAGAGTAACTTAAAATTGTTTTTGATTCTACAATAGCTAAGACGAAATTGCAATTTGAAAATAGCTTTTTAAGAAAACTTATTGATTGTATACCTACTATATATATTTTTATATTAAAAGGTGGGGGTTGATAAAATGTATCGATGATAGAAAGAGAGGAGTTGGTAAAATAGTTTAAAATATGCACAGGTTTGAAAGATATTAAAAAACGATTTTAAGGAAAATTAAAACGCAGAAGTTTAAAATTGTTTAAAGGCTGTAAACAAAGGAATGAAGAACCAACAAGCAATAGTACAACACGGATATTGTAAATTTTTGTGCCCTCTGAAACGTTATAATAATAAATAAAATAATATTATGGATACTCTAGATATCAACAATCTAATTAAGAATTTTCTGGTGGCTAGGCTCAAGCTAGAGCGGTAAATTTGTAATAAATGATGAGAAGGCCCAAAATGATATCCGGCCTTTATGAAATATTAGGAAAATTATTTTAAGGCAGATTGTAATACGTACCTAATAACTCCCATGCCTATAGGCGCTATCACAATAATTTTAGGTATTCCAATAAGGTCAAATAATTTAATACAAATGCTTCTAAGAATTATTTTTTTCGAAAATTAAGACTTTTAGTATCGAGCATTGATTGTAACGTCATTCTCCGTAGTGTTCAATTAAAAAAAACACTTGCATTTAAGAATTCTTCTAAAATATTTAAATAAATGTGGATTTGGTCTGTGATTCTGTGAATTCAAATGAGTGCTGTAATATCAAAAATAAAACAAAGAAATGTCTAGCGGATATTATACAAGTAAAACAGAGTTGCGCTGATACTGTCTTCCCAGATACTTTTAAATATGGTATTTCGTATTTAGAAATTAATTTGTGTCAACTGTTATCGGCTGCAGTCGTTAGAGCGTTAATTTATTTAGTTTAAATCAATTTTTAAAATAAATGAAGAGTCTAATTCGCTGTATACCACTATTACATGTACCACTATTATATGTACTGCACAACAAAGACTAAATGGACCGATGTATTCTAAGACCAGGTTGTAACAAGAAATAAATTTGCCAACGTGCCAACTTTTAATACCAGTATAGCGTTTAACAAATTACTTATATATAACTTATAAATTATGTATAAATAGTAAAATAAAAGCACTAATAGATAAAAATCAAATTGTTAATACCCGTAACATTAACAAAAACCTAAACTAAAATTTAAAAAAAAAAACTAAACGACTTTTATAAAATGAAGCTTTACAGAGAACAACGTTTTAAGCAATGATGAACACTGAAAGTTTTAATTTTTGAAAAAATAATTCTTATAAGCAGCATTTTAAAATTATTTACTTATCCTCATTGGAATAGTCAAAAATATTTTTAAGATAGCCTACCTATATATTGGGGAGGGGCTATTACAATCTGTGCAAAAATAATTTTTCTAATATGTATTTCAAACACGCGAGATATCAAGCTGATTCGTCTTAGCAGACTCACCCTGTATTTACCTATACCAAAGTTCAAAATACCTATATTATTGTCTTGTGATTTTTTGATAATTGGGGGGTGCTATATTTTTATGTAGGTATATATACGTAGGTATATCGCGTTTTAGATGCTAAATAAACAGCACAAACTCCTTGAAATTAATTTATGATCTAATTTTCAATTTCTTTTTATAGGGGCGCTGAAATATAACTTTTAATAAAGATGCTTCTTACCCACGGGGCGGCACTGGATATGGTTTCTGATGGTAATTTTTGTAAATTAAACACAGTCGTTTTTAATACAGATATTAAATTTTTTAAAGAAAAACCCGTATTTTTATATTATTCGCTAGAATTTTAGGCTAGTGTAGCGATACCATTTCATCATCATCATCATCATCATCTGACATAGAGCTGATTCACTCCTGGATTACGCCAGGTCGACCCCATGCCAGTAGGTGGGAAGGAGGTATATATTTAGTTACACAAATAAGGCAACTTAATATTAAATAAGATGCATTACTCTAATATTTTAGTGGTCACTTAACTTTCCTGCGTTAGTTTCTTTGGGGATAGGTACCTATTTATCATAAAATATTTTTACCAGCACCTGTAATTATTATAAGTTTAGAAAATTACATAGGAAATGTTAACAACACATTACATCTAATCAATGCCTTACGTAATTTGACAGAAAAGTGTTACCAGTAATATTGAAACTAATTGATTACATTTTCAACAATGAAAATTTATTTTTAAATATTTTTATAAATGAAGTGGATATGTTTTCTTCCTTATTTATGTTTTACTTATTGCTACATCTATATATCGATATATGTTAACCTTAATTTTTTAAAAAGTTAACTAGTGCTTTTTAAGACACGTTGCTTAATGTCACCTCTTTTTCTATGTCTTGATAATGGTATAAAGATTTCCGTAATATCTATTTAAAAAAAGAGATAAATATATCTAAGTATATAGGTACAGAGTGTTCCGTTTAAAATATAAAACTTGAATATCACTACTCAAAGCAGCTGAGAAAATACGGCCCTTATATTAATAGTATTTAAGAATATACAACTCGTACAGTAGGTAGGTAAACTGCAATCAAACTGGAAGTTGTAACGTACCTACCTTATATTTACATTTAGGTATTACGAATAATATACCGAATATCGTGTTTTAATAAGTAAATAAAGTGGTGGCTAATTTCAAATGCCAATTAAAATTCCGTCTGGTTCGGCTACTAAGATCGAACGCTCTAATTTGATCAAAGACAGATACATTCGTTTTGGGAAATTTAACAGGATTATTTATTTAAAATTGATACTGGGGTGCAGAAAAACGAAAATTCCACTCTCCTTTATTAGAGAAACGTATTCTTCAGGGAGGTGGAATTAAAAAGTTCCGAGAAAGTTCTCAAGGACGTTCATAATGTGTAGGGTAGATTAATTAAGTTAGAATACTGTTATAGTCCCTGAGCTGCCGGGGACAGGGTAGGACCCTGTAGGATACAGCAGACTTAATACAAAGATATTTTGGCAATCGCAAACAGCACCTGAATATTGGTTGGACTTGGAGTGTTATCGACCGGAGAGTAGTGTCTCTGACGACGCCACTACTCACTAACGTGATATAAAGGTAGTGCGACTTGGCGCATACACTATTAACTTCACCACCGCTCTAATGTAGTTATGACGTATCAGAACGCGAAGTGCAGGTGAGTGCCGCCTTGAGTGGGAGTACCGCGAACTGCGATCGGGGGTAGGACCAGGCCTCGAAGAGAGCCGCCTGCCTGATCACGTGGTTTCGGGGGCACGCACGCGGCCCCACAACTCCGCCTCCGGTGGATCCTTCAGTCATTCAGCATCCTGGCGATCAATGGCCGAGTGTCCGCGCTCGCCGTCACATGTGCACGCCGCGGGTGCAATGCTGTGGTGAGGTGTAGTGGTTGTTTGATACATGCACTCAAGTGTGTCCCGCGGCTTCGAGCTGGATCATCCGGGAGGGTTTGCGTCCTCGCCCTGGGCGGCAGTTCTGGGCCATCATCATTCGGCGGCCGCAGCTGCTGCAGCGGCCGCCGCTGGCGGTATGATGCAAACCACCGAGCACCACGGATATGGATCGGCGCATCATCCAGCAGCCCCCATGGATCTCCACATGCCGCAAGCTTTCCCGTACTACCGGTAAGTCGCCCCGGCCACTTGTTGCTCATTTGCATCGGGACTGCCACGTGATATTATTGGCCGTTGGGCACGTGCTGTCCGGTCGAGCGGCCCTCGGGGACCTCCACCGTGTCCGGCCGCTCGCCGATCGACCCTTTTTCACCATCATTTCATTTCATTTCGAACCCATCTGACACCTAGTGCACCTCGCCGAAGTCGCCGGCGAATGTAGTTTGTAAACTTTACAAACATTCAAAAGAGCCCCAGACGACGCTTGAAACCAACCGGTTTTGTCGACTTCATCATCAGAGCCCTCGCGGTATAGTCTCTTCATTTCGACTACCTTAGGTCAAAATAGAAGATTAAGTACGCTCGCTCTGCGGGTCGGCTACACTTTTTGACAAAATTAAAAATAAACGGTAAATCCGGTGGGAATAAAGATGCTGGATGTTACATGCACGTGTAATTGAATCGCATATCGAGGCGGCCCTTGTCGTGCCGCGGGATGTCGACTCCTGCGGCTTTAAACCCCATCTTTTAACTTGGGTCAACAGCAAACCCATATATTTTGAGCGGCTTCTTACTACACCGAGCGCTAATCTACACAGCATGCACAACATATTCGCAGCAGATTATTTACACACACATATATCTAACGTTCAAATGACTAACTATGATGTATCTTACTAGAGAGAGGTATTGAGAAAATCAAATTAATCTTTGATTTTTCCTTGCGTTTTAGCTCTATATATTTAGCTGTACGAATGTCGTATAGCAGTAAATTCAAGATTTAACTTTTGGATCCTTCTCAATGAGTCACCATGATCTTCAATAAGTATCCATGATTTGATTTCTATATCTAACGGTTTGGAAAAAAGTATGAATAAAAACAGAGCCATTCTCCGAAAATTTAAGTTTTGTTTGTTACATCAAATATTTTTGTTTTTTATCTCTGCCGTGTACAAATAATTCGTTAAGCCTTTTGACCTTTTTTGTTGATATGTTAGAGTTACTAAGATTTTATAATTAGTTTTCGATAAGTTTGATATCCAACGAGATCGGTTTTGGATAACGTATCAGTCATATCAAAATCTTGCTGCAAAACTTTTGTTTCGGTTGTATTGTTGAATTTTTCTTATGGACTTGCCAATACGGTCTAAAATAATTCATTAAACGAAGTTTTTACCATTTCGATCATTAAGATTAATATACTATGCTTATTAAGATTTCAGAATAGTATGAGTTTGGCTTATTTTCTAGTACTAATGAATTTTGGAAAAGCTTACAGAATTCTTCTTTAACAATTTTCTTGATTTTATTGCGTCGATTATTTTGATATGCCGTTTTTATCTTTTCGATTTTTCATAGTATCATATTATGTTTGCTAAGATTTCAGAATTGAGGCTTTGATGAGCTTGGCTTATTTTTTATATTCACTGAAATCAGATATTAGATATTAGAATCATATATATTTCTCAAATTTCAGTTTTATTGTTACGTATACTATTTTTATTTTCTTACCAATAGCAAAGACTATACTCCTACCTACTACCTACTACTACCTACTAGGAGTATAGTCTTTGCCAATAGCGTGTAAAAATAATTAGTTGGGTCATGTTTTTGCCTTCTCGATCTTTCCAATTAACATATTATGTTTACTAACCGTATCAATACAATATGAATCTTCCTTACAATTGTCGATTAGTTTTGTATGCCAACCAATACCGTGTAAAACTAATAAGTTAGGCCGGGCTTTTACCTATTTAGTTCTTATTCCGCCAGAATTTTAGGATTTAGGCTTTGATGAATGAATGTAGCTTGTTTTGAAAAAGAATAATACAATCAGAATTTTTCTTCCAAAATTTTGATATTATTTTCGAGTCAATCATTTTTATAACAGGGGTTCTAAGATTCAGTCTTCGATTAATATGCTTTGTTTTGGAAAAGTTATCAATACAGTCAAAATCCCTCTTCCAAAATGTGCTATACTATGTTGCTACCAATTCTGCTAAAAAGTTAAAAGTGTCAGATAGGCCATCTTCTTAGCTTTTCTATCTGTCTTGTAAGTATACTTATTCTATTTGCTAACATTTCAAAATTTAGTTTTCGATAACTTAGGCTTGTTTTCGATAGGTATTAGTCGAAAGTAATTTTGGAATATAATCAGAATCTATTTTCAAAAAATTTTCGATTTTTCTACCAATGTCGTGTAAAAATGATTAATTAATTTTCGCCTATTTGGTCTTTCTTGTTCAGTTTGATCAACATATTAGAGTTACCAGGATTTCAAAATCTAGTCTTTGATGAATTTTTGTTGTTTTTTATACCCAACACCATAGGTTTTCGAAAAGGTATCAATACGACCAGAATTTAATTTTTATATTTCTAATAATCTGGGGAAAATAATTAGATCTTGCTTCTGGGTTTTACTTAATTGCAAAAATCTTGAATATATACCTAATGGCTTGTTTTCTTTATCCAACAAGAGTAGTATTGAAAAAGGTGCCATCAGAATCAAAATTATTTTGTAATACTTATGGGTCGTTTATATTTCTACCAACACCGCGTGAAATAAAATTAGTCAGGCCTAGGTTTCTTACATTTTGGTTATCCGATTTCCAAATTTGATCTTCAGTAGGTTTAGCTTGTATTCTATCCCCTTCAGTGTCAATTTAGGGGAAGGTTGTCAGTAAACGCAAATCTGTGACCATCAAGCTATATATGTTGTTATTGTTAGGCCATTCATATATACATTTATCTATTAACGTTGTCTAGAAACAAAATATGTTACGTTGTTAGCGCTTCAGTTTTGGTTGTTTCTAAACGAGTTGATGTTACAGGATTTTCGAGATATTTGATTCATTTTCTACAACGAAATCATTTTCTAAAGCGTCGAAATTGTACGTCACATTGTAAATTGGCTGAAGGTTGGCAAAACAAGTCAACAACTTCAAACTGATAGGGCAGTTGAACCATAACGGTGGGAAAGACAGTCTTGTGGCGTTTACTTAACATTGTTTCCAGGGACAGTTCGATGTTGCTTTTTTGTATGCAGAATACCGCAAAACAACTGGAAGTTTAAACTTAACCGGTAACTAACTAAGTTTGTTGTACTAAACGCTTTTTTTTTACCGAATCCATATTTGATTGTTCAGAATGGATGGTTTTGGGAATAAAATATGGCAGTTGGAAGGTTAATAGACGAGAATGTTTATTAGCCCCAGGTCGTACTAAAAATAAAATCTGTTTGTTTTTATTAATGGTTAAATGGAACTAATTTTGCAACTGTATCTCCGCCCTCCTAATAAATATTCTGCACCTACTTAACAAAAGGAAACCGCTTGATATTAATTTATTATCTTGACTTGTCGAGTGCGGTAATTCATCGTTTATCATAATTTGTACGTTTTCAAATTTACCTAATTGTGTTATGTTTATCTAAAATGATTCATTCATTTAATTAGTTGTTAGTTAATATTGAATTATTCTGCTCATGTAGGATGTGCCCAAAAAATTTGTTCTATATAGGGCAGTATATGGTATTAAGACATTAAAGTTTTAACAATGTTTTGAGGATCTTGAAATAATGGAAAGCAACGTATTGTTTCTGTGTCATGTACAGTAAAAACTGTTAATTAACTTCGATAAAATAAGTGACTAGTCATTGTTTAGACAGATATATGGACGTAAACCGACAACAAACCGCCTGTTTTTATATTCCTTATAATACCCGTGAAATAAATTGTAACGAACGGTTTAGATTTTCATGTATCCATTCCATGCCTGCTAGTAAGCAATTTCTTTTCTCTCTTAACTTCACTGATACATATTTAATTTTATTTTGGGATATGGCTGTTTCCTCAATTGTCTTCTTATGTTGTTCTTGTATATGAAAAACTAATGATAAAATTGTAATTGTTGTTTGTTGGCTAAACCTATCAATTCGCATATAGGTAAGTCTAAATAATAGACTGAAACTATTATTAGCAATATTTATTTCATATACAATATTTAATTTTAAATTGAAAAAACAAAACAGTATGAAATTATGTAAGTGGAAAAAATATATTGAATTTGTTGTGTATTTTACTTCAATTTTTGGTTTCATGTCTACGTCAAATTTATATTATGCTATATTGGCAATATTTATATTTTATTTCATACAAAATGTTTAAATTTCAAATGTAGAAAATAAGGAATTACGGAATTGTATAAATAGAAAAAGAAGGTTAGGTACTATTTATTTCGCAGTATATATTTACAGTGAAATTCTCATATAGTTTTTTTTTAGTGGTTTTTCTACCTAATGATTTTCTTGCGAGGATCTTGACTTTCAAACTCACTTACTTGTAAAAATACCTCCAAAATGATGTAAAGCCTCCATATTGTGATGTTTTTCTTTCAAATTTTATAGTACTTAGGTATACAAAGAAAATTTTGAGTGGATTATGAAATACTATCTCTTATTTGTGTTGTCCCAAGAAACTATTTATACGGTTAATAAAATGTTCACAAATTTTATGGATAAGATTGTAACGATGCAAATAGGTTATTCTTTGGTTTTCACATCTCTTAATGTGAAGTTCATCTACTATTGTAGATGCATTTGTTAGTTACTATCTTTGTGTTGCACAAAACGATACTTTAACAATATAAAACCGAAAATCTTTGAGTAACTATTGAAGATAAGTTAAAAAGTTGGAAGATGTCGATAAGGTGTCAAACAAAAAATATCGCAAAATTTGGTATTGCTGCCAACAATGTGTCGGTAATCACACAAAACAGCGAAAAGGTATTAAAACAGAATGAGGAACTTGATTCTCGTTGAAAACAAATTAGGTAGTGTGTTATTCAGTTTTATAATTAAAATATCCCCTAAAATGTTGTCGACTATCAAATACATGAGATTAACTTCTTATCTAAACTGAATTTTATATACCTAGTGAAGTTTCTATATTGTTTTTTTTGTACTTTCCAACATCACTAAATGGGAGTTCGACGATATTTCATATAAAATGTAAATAATTACGAAATTAAAAGAAATAAGGAAATATGTATATATATATATATATATACATACATATCTTCTATATGTACGTGTATATTATACTCCCCTTGTTCATATTTCTTTATATAAATTTCATCGTCGGGGTGGCTATATGTATGTCAGTTGTAGTGCAGGTCCATAATATTCAGAGACCGCTGCCGCATATATTTTTCAAAATTGTTATAAAGAATAAAAAGATAATATGCATACAACAGACAATAAAGTTATTAAATTTTTAGTAAAACACTTGGACATGTAATTCACCAAATGTTAGTGTATAAAATACACTGCAAAAATATAGGTATAATTAATTTAAGCATTGTTTTGGGTTTTAGGTTAAGTTATATAGGGTGTCAATTTGAAAATGTATAATGTCTTATATCTCTAGCTATTCCATTAAAAAAGTTTCAAATATTAACATCCACCTTGTGATACCTCATTGAAAAGCTTTTACAAAATGCTATTCAATAGCAACAAAAATTTTTTTACCTGATTCGCTTCGGAAAAATAAAAAAAAAGAATGATTGAGAAGTAATCGTTTCAATTTAAAAAAATATTACATTAAATGTTCAAAATTACTTGTATTATTGTCTAGGCAATAGTAAAGTCTACGTTCAAATTCTCTGAGTATTTTGGAAGGTTTGCCGCAGATTAGCTCGGCACTCCTGAATTGTTCCTTATCGCGGTTGTACAATGGACTTCGGCTGAGTTTTGCAGACAACAGATTTTAAGTAACCCCATTAAAAAAGTCTAATCTGGAGATCTTGGAGGCCATTCTGTTTTTCTGAATCAGGTAAAAAACAATTTACCATTTGAAATTTATTTTTTGGTTTACCTAGGTAGAGCCGAAGTGGTTGAATGAGGAAGGTTACCTTATGAGCCATAATGATTCCCCTTCTATGTTGTAGAAACGGTTTCTAGAAATGTTGAGTACCTACCTTATTTAGCTCCAGAAATATAGCAATTTGTACGTTTTTAAATTGGCCTCTTGTATATATATATGAACTGTCACAACGCAATAGATCATCAAAACACCTACTTTCTATTTTCATTTATTATCAGTGTAGTTACCGTACAACGAGGTCATAAAAGCTAAATCTTTGATGTTTACCATTCAAATATTTATTTGTTTTCCTTTTATGTTTGGAAGTTTTTGTGGCGAGTTGTTAAGTCAGATACTAAATATCATTTTTTTATAAATATCAACATTTTTTATAATTTCTGTGTTCATAATAGAAAAATGTTAGTGATTTTACCTATCATACACTGATTTATATGGGTTTATATGGATAATTACTAGTTATTGTCATGTAATTATTACCTCAATAATTGTAAAATTAGAACAACTGGAATTAGGGAATACTTTATAATACAGAAAAAGATCATAACTACTTTCTGTCAAGTTGATCTCATACTGCAGTAATTAACAGTTTTAGTAATATTAAATATATTAGTATTTAACAAGAATAGCACCCATTGGCGCAACCGTATTATAGTGAAACCTAAACAAGTAAAAGACAACAATAAATAAATGGCAAAGTTTTATTTAATTCAGTGAATGTAATTTTTTCTATCTACTTCCATATTTTCTACTGCATTTTAAAAAAGATCTTCGGACTAGAGCAAATCAGGTGTAATTGATATTCCCTGAATCATGTTCATGTACTACCAGAATTCAGTATACTATTTTTTTTAATTGTAACTTAAAGAGAAAGGCTAGTGAAGTGATATCGCAACTTCTTGGTGGCCATGGATGCGCAACTTCTCTTCCAATCCAAGTTCCTCCAAATACATTATTTAAAAAAGTCCTCTCAATCCAACTGTAGTGAGCGTACAGCCATCATGTTGGTACCAAAGTTTCTGTCGTATATTGAGTTTTACATCTTCCAACAACCCGAGTAACATTTTTGTAGGAAACACCAGCAACGTTATCCAGTAAAATTTTCATGGATACTTACTGTTCCACACCAAACATTTACAGAAAAAACTCTTTGAAAACAGGTAACACGTATCCAGTGCGGACTTTTCTGGGTGATCATGCTCGTTATGCATATTCACTTCACCATTGTTTGAGAATTTTGCCTCATCCCTAAACAATATACGATTTGAAAAAGATTGATCCAAAACAGAAAAATTTCGATCTTCTCTGACGGTCATTTTCATGCTGTTCTTGCACCAAAATAACGTGATATTGGTGGAGGTCTTTCTAAGATTTCCCCTCGTCCACAAAAACAAAAGTAACTAACAAACATATAGCAGGGAAACCAAAATCACATTTTCTTTAATTTAATTATTTTCATCAACATTTCCCACTTATGAAAATAGTAATTCGAGCTAAGTTGACTTAAATTATAAGTAAGATATTTTCTAATAACGAGGGAACAGATTTGTTGCTTATTTTTAGTGAATGTCGCGGAAATGCGGCTGCTGCCCCAATTCATATATCAGGCGCTATCCAACAAGGAGAGAAAAAATATTTAGACGCCTTGAAACTTCTTTAAGTAACGAAGGTAACTTTGTTAACTCCAGAAGATATAGGGTACAGAACGATTACGAACATGAACGAGCAGTATTAGAGTCAGCCAATGAGAATCCCCATGCAAGTCAAAGAGATCTAAGCTCAAATGTAAGTATTAGTAGAACTTCAGTTAGAACAATCCTGACAGCAAATGTATTTCATCCTGTCTGCAGTTCTATCTGTGATCTATTTTGCTGCCATCTCGGTCACTCAAAGATGGTGTATTGCGTCATGTCTATAAGTTTACAGTAGATGCATGTGTCTGCGTCTATTTTTTTGAAGCGTTTAAGGTAGCTTTGGAAGCAGCCATTTCCGGTCAAAGCTTGGGTGATGAAATAATTTATTTCACCAAACTTCCTATTTACCCATGTTCTTATATCGGAAGTCAGTGGTTTTGTTCACTGTGTGGTATCTCGTTGCCATTGCCACCTATCTCGCCATTCGTTTAGTACGGTTGCTCTGGCCTCCTTTCTAGACAGGCTGATTGCATTTTGCATTTACACTCTCTCTTCTACCAGTAGGTCTATAGGTGGTGTTCCTACCACCACCGGTGGGACCTCGGTTGGAGTTGTTTTATACGCACTACACACCCGGAGTACCATTCTTCTCTGGACCTTAGCAAGCAACCTTCTATATTTCTCATATTTAATAACCATCTGCCATACTGGGGCTTCATATGTATATAAGTATATATATATATATATATATAAAATTATGAAGTATGTAGCCATAATTTGCATGTATTTCTTATTGCTCCTCGCACCTCCCACGTTGGGTATAATCTGATCTAGTGCCTTAACCATCTTGATCTGCTCCATCATACGCATGTTGTAGTCAAAATAGATGCCCAGGTATTTGAGGCATTTGTTCGATGTTATATATGCGTCTCCTATATCAACCGTGATGTCTACAATAGTCCTGCGTGCCACCAGCATCACTGTCTCTGACTTGTGTGGGGCCAACTCCAATTCTTTAGTTGTAAGCCATTGTCTGATGTCTATTATGGCTTCCTTAAGCCTCTTTTCGCACATACCCGCCATCTTTGTCACTAGTACGTACGCCAAAGCGTCGGTGTATCCTATTAAGGTGATGCCATCTGGCATATTTAGTTTCAGGACTCCGTAGATATTCCACAGGATTTGGCTAAAGAGGAGGAAACTCCTAAACAGCCATTGAAATGTATTTATATATGTAGGCTTACTTATAAGTTGACTTATATTTATTATGTTTCAATATACTGTGAAAATTCAAATTCATTCCACAGGAGCGGCCCCAGTATCGCTCCCTGTGGAACTCCGCGGGTTGTTTGCATCTCCGTGTACTCTGTAATTTCCAGTCTCCTGTTTTCAAAATAACTCATTACTAGTCTTCGTAGTATGATATTTTCAATTTCTTCCAAAAGCTATACAGGGCCCTTGAAGAACATAAGCTCAAGCTATCAAAAATTCATTATTCCTTCTGTTAATTTAATTGTTCAGATACATTAATTGTAACAACTGAATTTCAAACCGTATTCCTTGGATTGTGTATTAATTGTCTGCATTCGTTGATTCGTGTAGAAATTTTATAACGTTGATTATGTTATAATTTTAATAGGAAAGATTAAATTATATTGTTGCGCATCACCGAAGGCTCTGTGATATAAAAATTAGAATGAAACGCTTCGTCGCAAATAAATATAATTCCGCTAATATAATAGTACATTAAAAACTCATTTTATATGCACCTATATTTACCTTCGATGGACTGATAAGTATCTGCTGCATGCAAATTGCTCATTAAAAACAGTAATTTCGAGAGTATAAATTCTACTAATTTTATATCACCAAGCATATTTTAAAAATCCGCAATAACTAAAATCTTTATAATTTTATATCGACAGGGGTTTCAATACTGCAATTACATTAGTCGCACTGCCGGGCGTATTAAGCAATTTAAAATTAAATTTTTCCGATTTTCCGCAAGAAAGGCTTGTTTTGTTTGCCCTTTGCTAAGAATCTGAAAGCAGTCGCAGTAATGTCAACATTAGTATATCGATCAGTGGCATCTTCCTTGAATTGACTTGGGTCAGTTGGAACAGGTGTCCTTTTTATTTCATAGATAATATTTGGCCATGGCAAACAAACGAACTACTTTATTAAGTATTCGCTTCGGTGTGTTTATTTCGGGTTTTCAGCACTTAAGGAGTTACACTGAATTACATAATTGAATATTTCCATAATAGGAGGTACCAAACAGAGAGACATTAAGAAAGGTTCGCATTATTTATTATAAGAAATGTTAGTTCCTATTCATTTTTTTAGAATTTTATGTTTGTAACGAACGCTATGTATAACTTGACAGAGCAAATACTGCAACGCGAAGAAAGAGCCTGAAACGGTTGAGTAAATACACTTTTGTTTCATGCTTGAGGGTTTGTGGATCTTGAAAATGCCAACTGCAATGACAAGCACGAGAGCGGAAAATATTATTATTGCATAAACCAAAAAAAAGTAAACAGAAAACGAAGAAAAAATATAACGAAGATTTGTCCTTGCGTATAATCATCATTCATTCTTTAAAAGTGTTTACAAAAATGACCATTACAGCATGGAAAATAAATCTTAAAATATTTTTTAACATAGGTTAGATGCTACTGTTGAGTTTACTTCAATTTATAACACTTTTAGTACATGTAATTACAGAAAACGTTTATCAAGGCATTTTTCCTTTTCCTTGTCCTTGTCCTGCTGTAAAAATATTTTAAGAAAGAGTCGCCCCATGGAACTGAAAAAGATTTATGGAAATTGGTGCGTATGTACAACTGTTGCTGTAATTTTTCTCTCGCAAAATAATTGAATGCGTTACGTTTTAACAGTAGCAGGGGTGACGGTGTAAATGTAAGAGGCTAATATCTTTACGGGCTGTGAAGGGTGCAATCAGAAATTTGCAAGTCTGATTTTTTCGACTGGGGTATGTTAGCTGATTATTCTTTAAAACACTCGGCCCCTCGCGCAAGGAGTCTTAATGCTTCAGGAAAAGTCATCGAGTTAAAAGTATTTACATTCATCCAGGACCATTACTACAACTGGTGGAGCGATGAGAATTTAAACGTACTTGCCGGAAATTTTTCTAATTTGTTTTTTGATTGTTGGAATTAACTGCAAACTGCAGTACTTACATTGGAAATTTCGACCGAGGAAAGTATGCGATTTTTACATATCGCGGTGTTTCTCGATACTTATAAAAATTAAAATATTCACGCGGCATCTCGGGGGTGACACGAACTGCATATATTAATGCTATCGGATATGGAGTTTCATTTTAATTTCTTCTTGTTGTTTAGGCCTACGCTAAGAGTGCCACAAGCATAAGCTATGCATTTTGATTAGGAGATCCCCGTTCCTTCGCTATCATATTCATATTAGATATATTTCTGGGGGTAAAAATCAACCTTCTTTTCCTTTTACCAGATTTCTCATGAATATGTTAGAAAATCTCGAACCCCACTCCCCCAATTTTAAGATTGTAAGATAATGTTATACATAATCTTGAGTCTAAGAGGATTTTCCAATCTTGCAATGCAGAATTATCGTAAATTTAAATATTTCGCCTCCTAACAACTCGGCATGTAATAATAATATCACAACAACAAATCTGATTATATGTAATTCCATTTTTTAATGTCATCTAGTTTTATACATTTAACGATATTCTCTTATGATCCACAGCTTGACGGTTCTATTCCCTTTTCTAATTTTTTTCCTTTATACTATCAGTAATCATGACCAATCGACAATGCCTCCAAAAGATAACCAAACAAGTTGATATTAGGGCGATTTGACCCTATTAGTTACGTTGTCTAAGTGACCTTAAATTCAGAATGAGAATAAGCGTACATCAATAAAATTCTATATCAACCTTTAATACTAAAGTCAAGCCTAATTATTAAATTTGTCGTGTAGTTATAATAATAAAACATATAGTACACTCGCGATAACGTGAACAGAATGAATCCGAGGTTGTTCATACATAACATGATGAGGTTGTTTCTTTATTTAGTAATTGAAACTTATTTAGTCTAGATGGTTAGTATGTAAAAATTTTATATCTATCTTTAAAAGTTAAATTTTTCAAACACGCTGTAGTTAAAAATAAATAAAACATACAGTACATCTGCGATAAGGTGAACCGAAGGTTTACCATTGCTTTTTGTATTTATTAGAGGAAACATATTAATTCCAGATTGCTAGTATCTCTATATACCAATTCCATATCTATCTCTAAAGGTACAGTTGAAATCCAATTCTTAAATTTGTCAAATACTATGTAGTTAAAAATAAATAAAACACACAGTACACTCGTGATAACGTGAAACGAATGAATCCCAGATTGTTAATATATAATGTGATAAGGTCTACCGTTGCTTTTTGTATGCAACGTATTAATTCTAGATGGCTAGTATCTCTACATACCAATTCCATATCTATATTTAAAGTTAAAATCTAATTCTTAAATTTGCCAAAAACTCTGTAGTTATAATAATGAAACATACATTACACTCGCGATAATGTGAGCATAATGAATTCTATGCTGTTCGTATACAATATATTGAGGTCCATCGTTGCTTTATTATTTATTAATTAAAACGTAGTCATTCTAGATGGTTAGTATTAACCAATTTTAATTTAACTTTAAAGTTGAAGTTAAAATCTAATTCCGAAATCTGACGAAAATTCTGTAGTTACATACAGTACACTCGCGATAATGTGAACAGAATGACTTCGATGTTGTTCCTATATAAAGTATATAACATAATCTAGATGAATAGTATATACCAATTTTAATATATCTTTAAGGCTAAAATTAAACTCTAATTTCTAAATCTAATAAAAATTGTGTAGTTACCCAGTTACAATAATAAAACATACTCTCGATAATGTGAACAGCATAAATCCGAGGTTGCTCGTCTACAGCATGGTTAGTTGTTTTTTTAATTTGTTAATTGACATGTATTCAGCCTAGATGGTTAGTATATACCAATTTTAATCTATCTTTAAAGTTGAAGTAAAAATTTAATTCTCAAATCTGATAATTTTGTCGTTACATGTAGTACACTCACGATAATGTAAATATAATGAATTCGATGTAGTTCATATATAACATAAAGAGGTCCATCGTTGATATTTTATTTATTAATAGAAACATACTCATACTAGGTGGTTAGTATATACCATTTTAGTATATCTTTAAAGTTAAAGTTAAAATATAATTTCTAAATCTGACAAAATTCCTGTAGTTACATACACTGCAGTGTTGGGTAAGTTACTCTAAAAAAGTAACTAAGTAAGTTAATCAGTTACTCGGCAAAAAAGTAACTAAGTAAGTTACTAAGTTACAGAATTATAATAGTAACTTGAATAAGTTACTAAGTTACCACAAAGTAACTCGTTATTTTTTAAGTTACCTTTTTTTATGAGACGCTACCAATGTACATGCAATTACTACCAACTTAATATCAACAGAATCACACATTTATAAGCAATTGTTTATTAGCAAATATTCTATACGTGGGGGAAGGAACAGGCTTAGAGCTTAGAGGCGCTGGTTCAACGATGTTTTTGGGATTTTCCTAGGATTCTATTTTATTTTTCGTTATTATTAAATATAGAGACGGTGAATGTATTTTCGTCTGAATTAGACACCCCCAACCTACGCACAGGTGTTAGGAATGTATTTCCCAGTAATCCGCATACCTGCTCAGAGAGCTTCTAGTTGTTAAAGGATTAAAGATTACTGGAAAAAGCTGTCACCGCCCAAATAGGATCCGTCAAATATTATTTATTATCGACTAAGTACAAGAAGGTATTCCTG
>JABXWE010013769.1:0-20600 GCA_014611495.1 Limonius californicus
AAAAAATCAAACATAATTTTCTGCATTGCATACAAATCTGTACGCAAATATATCATTTTTAAAACTACAGGAAACCCAAATGATACCTATCAACAAAATTATTTTAAAAACAAGAAGGAAAGAAAAGGAAGGTCGGTTCTCGAAATACACTGGATGAGCGCAACGACCTGCGCATGCGTATTGAGGGGAAATGTTACTTGTACATGCCTCCTGGCGCGCTTCTAAAGGTCGCTACAGACGCTCCGTCTTACCTTCATACTTGCCTGCACAGTTCTAAGTCTCAAGGTAAGACGATACGTGTGGATAGCAAGTCTTAAGACTGTTCGTGCGTGTACAGTTCAGTGGTGTGGCTCGAGGGAATTCAGAGTCTGCTTGAAATTTTGCGCGCGAGCCTACCGGTCTACGAGCAAGACGGAACATGTGGACGAACGAGAGTCTTCAGTTCTAGCCAAGACAGTGCGACGTTATATAGTTATATATAGTTTCGTTTTCCGTTTTTGCATTAACAATGGCAGATTTGAGGGGTTATTCTAGAGAATTTATAACTGAATTTATATCACTATACAGACAAAATACATGTTTATGGAAAATCAAGTCTGAATACAGTAACCCCAATAAGAAACATGCAGCGTACGATGTATTGTGTGATAAATTAAAAGAAAAAGACCCGATGGCTACAAAGGATGCAGTTATTAAAAAAATCAATTCTTTAAGGAGCTGTTTTAGGAAAAAAATGGAAAAAGTAAACGAGTCAGTTAATAAGAGGTGTTACCATATGTAAAAGCTCAAAATAGGTAGCCTCATCCATCCGAAATTATTCCAGTCTTCGGGTTCCAACCTTATTTCATTTAACAAATTTATGTGCGAGAGTTGAGCCCTCTTTAATAGCCACGATTTTGCCCATTTTGATCTACGTTTACTTTTCTTTCTTAAAGCTAACGCTAAAGAAACCGCTATTAAAAGATCATCACTGAGATTTTTTGACATGATCACAATACCAGGGAGCCTTAAAATTGAGAAAAAGTATGAACTGAACGCGCTACATGTGGATACTTTTGATCTCTAGAGACTTGCCTTACAACTAGAACTGTGCAGGCAAGTATGAAGGTAAGACGGAGCGTCTGTAGCGACCTTTAAGGTCATTTCGTTCGCGCTCTACAAGCGTGTGTGCATTAGTTTTCAGCCTAACCTCATATACATATATATAACGGATTTTTTTCTACGGCTGTTGCCGCCTCTCCCTCCCCAGTTTCAATCTTTTTCTATCACCAGACGTTTCTTCCTCTAGGCTTCTCTTACTTATGGCTTCCTCTACGTCATCTCTCCAACTCCTTCTTGGTTGTCCTCTTTTTCTCCTTTCCGTCGGCACCCATTCCAGTATCCTTCTAAGCCACTTATTTTCGTCCATTCTCTTTGTATGCCCACACCATGTTAACTGCCTTCTTTCGACTTCCTCTGCGATATTTGTTTCCATCCCATGTTTCTCCTGATGGTCTAGTTTCCTACTCGCTCAATACGTGATATTTTGCAGCTCCTTCTTAGACAATCCATCTCGGTAGCTAGCAATTTACTTCTATTCTGTCTCTCAGGTCTCATACTTCTGCGCCATAGATAGTTACGCTTTGCACAATGCTTTTGTAGAGTCTTTTCTTGGTTTCTTTTCTAATATTTTTCTCCCACCATACCGAATTTAGAGACCTTACCACACTCCTGCCTTCATTAATTCGTTGAGTAATTTCCTCGTTGCTATTTCCATTTTTATCAGAAACTACGCCTAAGTATTTACATTTCGCTACCCATTGTATATATTCGTTTTATAGTGGCAAACAGTTTAGTTTATTGGTACCAATCGATATGTAATCAGATTTTTTCAAATTTATTGTTAGTTCTGCGCTGTCGTATTCTTCCTTTAATATCTTCACCATATAGTTTAAGTCATCCTGGTCTTCTGCAATCACCACTTGATCGTCGGCGAAGTATAAACTGAAAAGCATGTCATCTACCACTCGTAGACCCATATTCTTGCATTTTTTGTCCATCCTACGAAGGTTCTGTCTAAATAAGTTTAAAAATTGTGAGGGATAGACAGCATCCTTGCCTAAGACCTTCTGTTGTGTTAAATGTCTAGGCAAAAGCTTTTCCGTTCTTTATTCTTGTTAAATTATTTTCATATAGCTATTGGTGATTTACACTTAAAATCATTAAAACAAATTACTGGAGAAAATCAAAACCGGATGGAGGACCAGAACTGTGCGAAAAAAATATGGAACGCAAGGATACTAGCAAAAAGATTAAGGAGAATGCCCAGGATCAGGTGGAACAAAGTGATAGGCGTATACGAGGAAGGGAATCCCACTGGCAGGAGGTCAGTGAAATAGTCAGGGACAAGAAAGGATGGAAAGCATTCACGAAATCACAACCCCAACCAAGAGGTCACTGGATTAAGTAATTAAGTATGCTTTCCTGTTTGGAATATTCGTACAATGAGCAGCATACAAAATCTGCCAGAGCTGCTGCATTAAATGCTTTGTATCTCTGTATATTTAACCCAAAATAGTGTTGGGTGTTCTCCTTTTGAAATGGATTTACCATATAAGAGTAGTACACCACTAAAAATTACGCGGGGTTTTCAACTACTTTATCTAAAGAGGAACTCTCGTTAAACATTTCTGCCTCAGAGGGTGACAGAGTTAGTGAAGCAAACAAAACATTAGGACTTTTTGTAAGAGTGTCTAGCAATGACACTTCGTGAAATGTCGATTTACAGGAAAATAAACACCAAAAATTAGCAAATGCTTCCAATTTACCTTTTCAGCACTTAGGGGATGATTTTGAAATATCGGAAAGTTCAGCTTCAATTTTTTCAGTGCTTACAAATTTGTACTGTGCGGCATCACTCTGATAGTATTCAGCAACAATTACCTATTGCCTTTAGAAGTAATTATAGTGATGTGTAGAGTGTAATCGATTGCTTCGAAGTTGAGATAGAGAAATCAACCGACCCAATCAAAGTTGTTAATACTTTTAAATTTTTAATCACTAGATGGGCTAATAAATTGTACATGGGGTGGATTTGGTGGCCGAGCAACAGACTGCTATTGAACATTGTCGTTACCTCGACAAAATTCCGCATGGTTGCTCTAGACTGACGGATAGAAGTTTTAAGAGAATATATATTCTTTTACGGCCTCTCAGTTGCAAACTGATCAGAAACCCAAGGGTGCAAGTTGGATTGAGAAGTAAAAAAGAAAAAGTAAAGCAAACAAAGAAGATAGTAGCCCTAAAAATTCATATCGAAAGAGAAGACTTCGAGAATTTAAGATACTGAAGCGACATTCATCTATAAATAATAAATTTCTTGTGCATATTACTCATGTAGTTATAATTGCCTCAGCAGTAGGAAATTTACGAAAACCATTAATAAAAGTATGATGTTTTATACCAGGTTTACACTCGAGGGGCACTTAATTTCAATAATATAATCAAAGTTCGTTTAAAACTTGTTTTCGTAATAGTTGGCCCCTGATCATGCTAGAAATAGGTGCTATGTGTAATGCAGCTAGAACCCGATCTACAGAAACACCATCGGGTGTGTTACAATGCGCTGCGGTATATTAGTTGGAAGCTGTAATGCGGCCATACCGCAGTTCATGCCACACATCACAAGAATCTTGATTTTGTGTAGCTACTTCTGCTTCCTAGCATAGGCTGTCATTCATTATTTTGGAAGCATATTCTAAGAAGCAAGAGGTAGCCCATTGCACCTTAATAAAACTGATTACCATTTGGTACATACTAAAATGTAATATATTCTTCGATGATCATTAGATTTATTATATTGAGATTCAGATTGTAACCAGGACATTCTAGGTAAGCAAACTTTATATTAAGGATGTGCCATGGGTGAGATAGGGTTTGAGTGCAAAGAACCTCTTTGAAAACCGCAACGTAAATGTCATCCAATCAAATCCTAATCAACTTGATATCTTGATTGCCCTGCCAGGTGTCACCAAATTAATTTATTTATCGTACGGCATTACATCACATTATGCAGGTATACAAGATTAAATGTACAGAATCATAGTTAATTAGTATAAGTGAAAAAAAAATAAAATAAACAAACAATATGTAAGTATAAACAAATATTACAAACAAACATCTAAATTTCGGATGTATTCGAGTGCACTCTCTGTTGCATCCAGGAAATCATCGATGGGGTCGGCATAGGATCTTAAAGGGCATGCTTCTACTATATGCCGAATGGTTTGTCTGCCGCTGTTACAGTCGCATTCTGGGGAAGGCGTTTTTCCCCATTTAAACATAGAGTCAGCACATCTTCCGTGATTCGTCCGTATTCTGTTCAGTGCTGACCATGCTTTTCGTGGCATGTCAAAGCCTGGTGGCGAGTTATAGACGGCAGCTTTTATTCCCATTCTCTCCTCCATGACTCGGTCAGATTAATAGCGTTTTGGTGTAAGGCGCCTGCTGTTGTTAGTGCTGGATGTCTCGAGCGGATTCTATTCCTTTCTAGGTCATAGACATCCAAGTGTATAGGCAGTTGGGGCTTGTTTATAATTTTCCGGTATTCTCTGAAAAGTGCGTTCTGTCTGCGGAGGTGTGGTGGAGCAATGTGACTTAATATGGGAGGTCATTGGGTGGGGGTTGATTTTATTGTTCCCGATATGATACGCATTGTGTTGTTCAGTTGAACGTCCACTTTTCTTGAGTAAGGACTGTTGAGCCATGCCGGGGCACAGTACTCAGCAGCAGAGTAAACCAAGCCTAGTGCTGCGGAGCCTAAGGTGCTAGCAGAGGATCCCCAAGTGTTGCCACATAATTTGTGGAGGATATAGTTCCGAGTGTTCAGCTTAGCTGCTGTTTGGGAGAGATGCTACTTGAAGGACAGGGTCCTATCTAGAGTAATTCCGAAATATTTTGGGGTACTGTTATGAGTAATCGAGTTACCCTCGAAGCTTATTTGAAGTTCTTGGTTTACTAATTTATTATTAATATGGCACCAACTGACTTCTGTCTTCGCTGCGCTTGGCCGTGGCCTCCACTTGCGGAAATACCTCCCCAGGGATAGATAGGTCCTCCGTCAGGGTAGCCTCCGTCTCTTTAATGTGTTTATGCCTTGTTGCTATCGCCCAGTCATCTGCGTACCCAAATTTTCTTACTGAAGTTGCGGGAATATCAGCGATGTATAAGTTAAAAAGCAATGAGCTAAAAAAATTTTTTTATTGTACGAAACCTAGTTTTCACATTTTTCTTTAGACAAAATACACTGAAGTTACTTTCGAAAATCTTTAAAACCACACATAATTGAATTTGAATTTAGTAAAAGCAATACTTAAAACTAGTTATTAGTGTGACTTAGGTATATTTAACACATTAAATTAAGTTTTTCAAGTAAATGGATTGCAATTTCTCAACTTTAACAACAGATATTTGACACTATACAGGCCTGACAATTTTTATTCTTATTTTAAGGGTTATACTATCTAATACACTTGTCATGTCACAAAAATTAATAAGAGGATGTGTTTAAAGGGATAATCAATAAGAGATATTTCATAGCGATTTTGATGTTATAGATTATTTAGTCATTTTGTAAAAATCTGTTCTTATGATATAAGCAACTATATATTCGCGTCAATATTGCAAAGTATTGGTTGGATATTTATTTTCCGCCGGCGGCAGAACTGCTGCTGCTGCTGCTGCTACCGCCGCCAGTACCGCTGCTACTGGAGCTGCTGCTGCTGCTGGTCTGTCTTTTTATTCTAGTAATGTCATCTTCATCAATAACCAGTGGAGCTGATTCAAGTACAGAGGATTGGTCTGCTAAATACAGAGTAGTTCCTAGAAAAAAAATAAGGAAGTGCTGAAATTTTTGGATGAAAAATATGATAAACATTAATCATTTAAATGTTTAGCGACGAAAATAATTTTACAAATTGTACATTTTCAATATTTTATGTAGTATTTTAACAGAATTATTACAAATATAATTTATTTTACTTACCATCTATTGGTGTCGCCTGCACTTGGCAATACAGTACGCAACACACAACAGCAGCCACAAGCAAAACCTTCATAATGGAATACGAAAGATTCGATTTAATAATAGTAGATTATAGGCGATTGATCGAGAATGGTAAGAGGTAGATGAAAACCTATGTATTTATATGCACGGAGTCTGTAAGATCAATCACAAAAACGTCAACTAAAGTACGTTCTACAATTACTCCTTGTAATTTGTTTGTTTGATTTGTGCGGATGAACTGGAACGATGATCCCAAGATATTGCTATCGTGGAATTTGCGTATGATAAATCGTATGTTCTAGCAGTTCATGAAAGCACATTATGAAAATCAAATAAATACATTGCAGTTTATGGTGCTTAGATGCAATTAAAGTTTTCTATAAATGTATCAATTTGTAGGATAAGATAGAATATGTAAACATACACAGGAATAAAATATTTTCGGATGTAATTCATTTTATTTAAATTTTACCTAGCTAAATTGTTTTAATTTAAGCATTTGCATTCTGTTATCTAAACGGAATTGATGTTTACGCGTGTGTGTGTTGTGTATTTCACTTTTGGCTGTGGTGATTACTAAATAGCCAGTCAATATTATTTGAGTATAATTTAAATTAATATACTTAAAAATATCCGTTTTTATTTATCTTTACAATGTATAACAGAAGGATAAGGAATGTTCTTGCGAAGACCATCGCGGAGGATCTAACAAAACAGCGGACGGGGTCCTTCGAAAGTATTACAATAGAGATTTAGAGAGTGTTAGAATACAAATTTCATGTAAGTGTAAAGGTTATTTCCATAATTTTATCTATATATCTTCTGTATATTTGTAAAGTGTAAAATAAATGTCTGTTCTTTTAGTTGATAATAAGTTTTGGAGATTAATTGGAAAATAAATTCCACACTTTGATAGTTCTTGATACAGTTTATTAATATTTTGTGTTTCTAATGTGCAACGAAACAAGGTATGGTTACTTCTTATTCTGGAAATCTTTTGAATATATCTTCTGTTAATTTCGTTTGTAAGCCATGGTATCAACGTTATTGGACAGTATTGGACTTGTAGTATGAATTTGTCCAGCGGGTTTTGAATTTATTTTTCAAAATTTGGGGATAATAAATATTTTGGGGACTTTATAGTTGCTTGTTTGTGAGTTCATTGCTGCTGCTTGTCTGACTAGGGAATCTACCTTTTCGTTTTGCGACAACTTAGATCCAGACTATATCACCTGTTTTATTGTTAAGATTCATTTCCTTATATGTACTCAATATTTCAGCCGTAAAAGGATCTACTACTATATCTCTCCTATGTACCTGTGCCTCCACGGGGCTTTTGCAATCTGTAAAAATAACCAATTGCGAAGATGGAAGAGTTAAACAGTATTTAATCACTTCTTTGATAGCTATAACTTCTGCGGAATAATTAAACATAGAGGTTGGTAATTGAATTAACTTATAAATGTTGAGACTGGAATGGAGAAATGCACAACCCACTTGATGGTTATATTTCGAGCCATAAGTAGAAATATGTTCATAATCCTTCCATTTAGAATTTAAATCCCAAATGACGTGTTTCGAACGGATGCTGGAATATCTTCAGACCCTGTTTTTAATACTGTTCTTGGAATGAAACTGTATGTATCAAAATTGATGCTATAAGGCATTATTTTAGAACTGTATAGTGTATATATCTAGTATCTGATAGTCTAAATCCATGAAACTTTCTGTTAACAGAGGAAGTTTTTTCTTGACGTGCCAGTAAGGAGATATAAGTCCTAAAACAGTTGGATTGTAGATTTTACTGATACATGGACTTTTCTTAGATTTAATGGTGGTGGTTACAAATTTATAATCGTCTTCTTAAAGAAAACAGCGGTTCAGCTAATTCTGCCTGTAATACTTCTATAGGCATGCTCTGTAGATATCCAGCGCAAAGTGTTAGTCATTTGGTTGTTATTGGTTCAATTCTTTTCAAATAAGTGGTAGAAGCTCCATCGTACGATATACATCCATTTTCTAAAATAGATATAACTAGGGATTTGTAATAAGGAAGAGTAATCTTAAGGTTGGAATGTCATTTTTGTATACGTGAACGTTCTAATGATGTTAACAGCTCCTTCAGATTTTCTAATACTGTGGTTGACTTTTTTTTTTGTATCCGTCTTTCTCCTTCAGCGTCCAGTGTTGGACATACGCCTTCACCATCTCTCCATTTTGTTCTATCCACCGCTTCTGTTTGCCATAGTTTTCCACCGGATTTTCTAAGGTCATCTTCCCATCCCATCCTAGGCTTTCCGGTACTTCTCTTGCCTGTCTATGGTCGCCACACTGTTATCCGGTTTGTCAATCTGTCGTCGTCTGAACGAATATTATAACCAGCCCATTACCACTTTAATCTTGTCACTCTTTCAACTACATCTTCACTTTTATCTTACTCCTCACCCAATTGTTTGTCATGTGGTCTCTCAGACTAACGCCTAACATGGTTCGTTCCATCGCTAGCTGTGTTGTTTGTAATAAGTGGATGGAATGCTTTGTGACTGACCAAGTTTCCGATCCGTAAGTTATATTTAGGAAAATACATTAGTTGTATACTTTTGTTTTTAGATGTTGAGCCAGTTCAGTGGTAAATATGTATCTTAGCTTACCGAAAGCAGCCCAGCCAGTCGAATTCTGATTTTTTTTCATTTTCTTGACTGTTTATTTCTAATCTTATATTCTATCCCAAATATACGTATTCACTAACCATTTCTAGTTTTATGTTTTCACATTTAATTTGCAGATCGATTGGGTGATGACTTGCCATGACTTTCGTTTTTGATTTATTTATGTCAAGACCTATTTTACTGGTGACTACCAGTTGTTCCGTTACCATTTCCTGTAATTTATTTGCACTCTCTCCCACGAGTACCACATCATCTGCAAATCGCAAGTTGATAACTTTTATTCATTGATATCAACGCCTTTTTCTGCCGAATCCAGCATTTTCAATGCATCTTCTAAGGCGTTTGTAAATAGTTTTGGGGATATTGTATCCCCTTGTGGTAGACCTCTTTGCAATTTCACTGGGCCTTTTGAAAATCGATGAAGGCAGGGTATATTTTCTTATAATTGTATTCTATAGATTTTTGTATTAGTTGTCTTAGAGAGTGTATGTGATCCATGGTACTACAGTTTTTACGGAACCCTTCTTATTCTACGGGTTGAAAGTAGTCTAAGCGGGAGGATATTCTATTTGTTATCATTCTAGTTAATAATTTATGTAAGTGCGATAGTAGTGAAATAGGTTTGTAATTTTCGAGGTCGTGTATGATACCTCTTTTATGCAACAGGATAACTGTTGAATTTTTCCACTTTGTGGGTACTTTTCCTTCATCCAAATATTTATTAAATAGTTTTCAAAGACTGTAGGATAGAAGGTCCTCCATGTTTAATTAGTTCCGAGACTATGCCGTCATTTCCTGGAGCCTGATCGTTCTCCATAGATTTAAGGGCATTTTATATTTCATATACACTTATTTCCGGTATGTCTGCTGTATAATGCCTTGTTAGTGTAGATCTTCGTTTGTATTGTCTTCGGGCTGGTCAACTTTCGAGGAGTACAGATTTTGGTAAAATCTTTCTATGCGATTTAGAATTTCACTTCTTTCTGTCAGTATTGTGCCGTTCTCGTCAGAAAGTTGTAGTATAATGACACTTTTTCTCAAATTTTGGTTGAAATACGAAATATCCTTCCTTATTTTCTTTCTAATAATTTTGTTTAATTCTTTAACTTAATTTCATCTCTATTTGACTGCGATAAGACATTAATTCTTTCCTTCATAATTTGTTTTGTGTCTGCGCTTATTCTATTGTCATCGTTTTTGTTTTTTCCGTTGAGATCAACATATTGTAATCTTTGGCAGTCTTAGTGAATTGATGTAAGGGTCTTTGTAAGTCGTCTTCTTGTTCCGCGGCGAATAGTACTACATCATCGGCATAACACAGGATTTTTACTTCTTTATTTCCCATCATGTATTCTCTAAGATTACTTACGCTTTTAATTATCTCATCCATAATAAGATTAAATAGGAGAGGGCTGAGCGAGTCACCTTGTCTTACACCTTTCTCGACAACTATTGCCTCGCTGAGAGTGCCATTTATTTTATTATCAGTATATACCTATATATCTTTAATAACATTAATTAGATTGATGGGTATACGTCTTCTATATAATATTTGTAATATGTCATGAAGCTGAATCCTATCGAAAGCCTTTTGTAGATCGATAAAACATAGATATGCCGGTACATTATATTCTACAGCTTTTTCTACCACTTGCCTTATTATAAATATGGCATTTACACAAGAACTCCCGCTTCTGATTCCTTACTGCTCTTCAGCCAAGGTTGTAATTGCGGTTATTCGGTTAGTAATTATCCTGGTTGTCAATTTCAATAATGTATTAAACAAATTGATACCTCGGTAGTTCTCGGGTCGTTTTTTGTCTCCTTTTTTAAATAGAGTGATTAAGGTGTTCGTTCTCCATTCTGCTGGAATTTTTTCTTCGCTGAATATTTTTGTATTAACTTGGTAAGTTGGTGTATTACGTTGTGTCCTCCATATTTCAGTAACTCATTTGGAATCTGATCCATTCCGGCTGATTTCCTATTTTTTAACTTTTTTACTACCTGTTCCACTTCTTCCTTTGTAATTTCCGTACCTATGTCGTTTTCCACATCTGGTCTGATCTCGATTGATTCGTTGTCTTTTCTGAATAATTTTGTAAAATAGTCAACCCACTCATCTTGAGATATTTGAGTTGTCTCGACTAGCTCTTTTGTTTCTGTTCTCTGATTTCAAACAACAAAAACGATGACAATTACCAAAGAGCCAATTCGGTGTAAATTGGAAACCGATGGCAAGATTATAGAACAAGCAATGAGCATAAAGTATCTGGGAATCAAGATAACAGGCAACGGTTCCTTACAGGATGAAGAAGAAGAGCAAATATAGAAAACAAATAGAATAGCAGGCTGTTTAAACATCACAATATGCAAAATAAACATCTACACTTGGAAACGAAGACGAGGATTTATAAAGGGACAATTAAGCCCATCATAGCGTATACAGCCGAAACAAGAACCGACAGCGCAAAAATACGGCAACGCATGGAAACGACGGAAATGAAGATACTGAGGCGAATAACGAACAAATCGCTAAGAGATAGAATTAGAAGCACAGACATTCGACAAATGGGTAATGTAACACCAATAGGAGAGTGGATAGATGGCAGAAGGCAGGAATGGAACGACCACATTAGTAGAATGGACAGTGAACGCCTAGTACGAATAACGAGGGATAAAATTCCAATAGGAAGAAGAAGCGTCGGAAGACCGAGAAAAAGGTGGAGAGACAGCTTATAGTGCTCAATAAACTGGTATGGAACAGGCACTAGCCTATTAAGAAGAAGAAGAGAAGAAGCTTATTCTATTGGTCTTGTCTTTCGGTGTTTGTACAAGGACTGTATTAGCAGCATTTGTAATCGTGTTGGTGATTTCATCATTCAATTCTTCTAACGTTAAATCTTCACAATCGCTTATCGTATTCTCAATCTCTTTTTGGTAGGCCTCTTCTTCTTCTGTGAATGATTCCGTGTTGTATTTGTATTTATTCAACTGCATCAGCTTCCGTCTTTCAAGATTAGTATATTAGTATATTCCTCAATACTTAACTGTTGTTTTATAAAGAAAAGTAAAATTTCTTAATTTAATTGACTTTGGGGGAAAGAATCGTTTCTTTGTGGAGGTACAGAATACCGGTTTTTGCTCTGATATTGATAATCCCCTTTTAACTGTCAAGTTGTAAATTTTCGTAAGGGTATTTTCTAATACGGAGTAACTTTTTTGTAGATGGTGCTGTTCTGTGTACACGCAAATATCGTCCGCAAATTGAAGTATGCTAACATCCTTTTCTAAACAGTTTTCTAAATTTATAACGTAGATTATGAATAACAGTGGGCTTAAAATGATACCCTGAGGGAGACCGATAGAAGTTTTACGATGGCCGAATAATTGGTAAATACTTTTAGATAGATGTTTCGGTTGGTACTAAAGGGGTTGTTTTCGAAACCAGACGGGCTGTGGAAACAAACTAATAGTAATAATTAACTCGAAACTCACTGATACGGTCTCAAAATCGGATATGTGTATCCATCAAGGCTAAATTTTTCGGAGCTCGGGTACAGCTTTAGACATGTACGCGGTGCACTCCTCAAGTAAACACACAAACAATCAAAACCTAATTTTAGCACACACTTGCAAAGCATGGAACATACAAGCAATAATACATTACTACATTAGCATTGCAATTTCTACATTTCTATTTATACGGGGTCGGGTGTCCCCCGGTAGGATCCCACGTCGCATCTAGTAGCTCCCCTTCGGCACCATAACAGGACCGTCTGTAGTAGTTCTCGTTCGGGGTGGGGTGTCCTTTACAGGGCCGTCTTTAATAGATCTTAACTGATATACCAACCGAATGTTACCATCCTCCATATTATTGTGATCATTAAACGACCTCCGCAAGTCGCCGTACAGTGACAGACAGGCTCTCCGCAGATCACTCTGCAAAGTGCAATGCAGAGGTCGCTGGCTTGTCAACGAGGTCAACGAGGTTGACGTCAAGTGGAACGATCACGCCCAATTTCCGATCCGCCACGCTTTAGCCAGCTTATAACGGAACCTTGTGCGGGTACACAACCCCCTGGCTACCTTGGAGAGCTCACAAGCCCCCCCAAGCAAAAAAACACAGGCCTGAATAATAATAACACAATAATTACAATTATTAACAGTACTATATTAGCAGAAGCATTATCTACCGCTTCAATCATCAACTACTCATCTCGTTCAACTCCACTACCTTACAGATAGTCAATACATGGGTATACATCATTTCAATGCATTTATAAACTAAGCGCCACACATACATTGTTCATTCACTTATACCGAATGCGCGAATTCTGAGAAGCCAACTCTTCGGCCACTTTGGACCCACTCCCCTAATTTTCCTAAAAACACCCTTCAGCGACGAGTCTTGCGTTTGGGAAAGGCAGAACCATAAACATAATTTATTAGACAAGGAGGGTAATTAACCACAACATTTAGAAAACAGCTTTATTAACAACTACACGATCATACAGTAAATGTAGAAGAATTTGTCCAAATATATTATTCCTACACAGAGAAGTACAGAATGTAAAAACCAAGTATGAGAACGGAAATGTTAACAAACCGGAAGGCTAATGGGAGGCCCACCGGTCACAGAAATGTGGCGATGTCTTGAGACAATAAAGTCATACACAGTAGTGCAACTAAATCCAATCATTTGTAATAAAAAATAGGAAAGCTTTATGTGACGAAGCCAAAGTTTAGTAGTTAATAATTATAAGGCACCTTGCTGCAGAAAATCAAAATCAGCAATTTTCTATAATTACTCAAAAGGTAAAGGATGCAGCTAGAATGATGAACGCGGCAAATATGTACCTTTAAGTGCAACTCCTATAAAATAAAAAAATAGGCAGAAAATGTAATGTTACATAGCCTATCTGATCACCAAGACAATGGAAAATATCCCGTATAAATAAATCACTCTGAACGAAGATCGTACGATTACAAGAAAATATGGATAAGTAACTGAGTGTAAATAGTTCCGCGGGCAAGTTATTTGGAAAAATAATACAATAGAATTTACAACATTTTTTAATTAATAAAATAAGTGATAATTTTAGGCCATGAAGATCTTATGTGGGAAATTTATTTATGCTACAACTACGCGAAGAATCGCACTTGGGATTGATAGATTTCCAAAGGTAGGCCACCACACAGGCACATATGCGCTCACATCCACATACACATCAACATACCTATGGATATTAATTTTAAAAATTCATTTTTTAGAGTTCCTACATATCCAGGACGATTTTTTTCGTTAAAGACTTGAAGTTTTTTCTTACACCTGTAGAATAGAAATCAAAGAAACTGATTTTAAGTGTTTTACTAAAAACTTAAATGATATATATTGGACAGCTGCTATTTTAAAAATAGGATAAAAAAAATTATATTACTCAAGACAATAACATCTGAATACTCAGAGTAAGTACTCAAAAATGTTGTTTCGGTTTTTAAGAAAATGGATATTTATTTCAAATCCGGAAACCTTTCAGTAATTTATATTTTTCTGCTAAGAACATAAAAGTTAAAACAACTGCGAGTTTTTTTTTGTTTCTAGTTGCATGAAATGGATACTTCGAAGAAAATCTCAAGTGAAACTTTTTCACAACAGCAGAATATCCCTTATAACTAAAGAGCGGATAATATACACGACAAAATTGAAATACATGCGCACGTATATGAAGAGATTTTTTGGAAAATATGCATATACTTGGGCCACATATGCACCAAAATATGCAAAAATAACAAGAATAATTAAAAAAAGTTGTAAACTCATAATAATTTTTCTTGGGCAAAATCAACAAATACATAAGTACACGAATTAACTTACTGGTATTGTATATAAAAACTAAGCCTAGAACTATTAGCATAGGCTAATAAATACCTAGACGTCTGGCCAATGTATTCATTTTATGGGTTAGTGTGGGACCTGTTCTAACAACGGCGCCACCGTCGGTCACAATGCCGTAACAATCAGCGCGCTACGTCCTGTCAACATTATGAACTGAGTGAGAACTCAGGTACCTAGGCACGTCTTTTCTCACTGCAAAATTAAAGCTTATAGATAAGGCACGTAGATAAAGATTTCAAATTCCCCAAAGCATTCCATTTCAGGTAAAAAGGTTTTGTTTACATCAGACATGATATTACACATTGTAAATGATGCTAAAGTGTTGGTAGGTATGAAGTACCTCCATGTTTTCTTGGATTAATGCAGTCGGCAAGGTCAACTTTTAATTTACTTTATAATAATTTAAAAATTGTTTAAATCGGGACGCCTTAGAAATTTTTTTATTAGTAATACGGAATAAGGGGGGTTTTAATCATAACTCTACTTCCAAATCCATGAGATTTAGACACTTGTTTTGCCCAAATTAAAAACATTCGTGTTAAGTTCTAATTGCGAAGAAGATGAAAGTGATTTTATTTATAACAATTGTCACACGCACGTTTTCCAATATAGGTACCTGCATCATGTCGTCTTTTAGAATACGTGAATCTGAACATCTTTATAAAACGTCATTAAATCAAAATTAGCAAAACACTTCGCCTGGACTTTCCCATACTTTAACTGTCCCACAAATCATGTCCAATTTTTTTTCCCTATTCGGATTTTTTTCAAAAGTTACCGTTGTGTTAGACTCTACATACGGCCTTACATATGAATTTTCATAAAAATCTGATACCCCGTTTTTGAATAACGGGGCACTAAACTCAAAATTTATAAACATTCTTATAAGGCCCCGCAGGCAACCTACTTTAAAAAGTAAAAAACAATTTTGTAGTCAATCGGATTAACGGTTTGTGAGTATTTGGGCGTTAAAGTCGCAATCATCAAAAAATCGTAGCGGCCTTAATTTTGAAGCTAGAAAGTTCGGCAAAAAATCATTTAGTTTTTATTAGGGCCTTTCAAAAATTATACCAATTTATTTACTTACGATGTTTAATAGGAAGCGCCTGTCTAGTATATACAGATTAAATATTTATAGGCAAGGATTGTAAGTGACTTTCTAGGCTAGGTAAAATTTGGAAACATTTTCATTAAAATAATACCATCATAACACCTTATTCTTGGGGTTAAGGCGGTATGGGCTTTGCTACCTGCTTCTGAGTTAACGTGGCCCAGGTAAACGATGTAGAAAATCTGTCATTTGAAAGTGTATTTGGTCAACTGCAGGTAGTACTGGAAATAACTGACAGCGCCATCTTTCGCAAAGGTCCCAGCGGGTTTAGATTGAATCTAGTTTGTCATTTACTTGAGACGTCTAGGTATTTATTAGCCTATGCTATTAGTCTAAGAACTATTTCTAAAATAATTTATGATTAGAAGCTGTTCTAAATGTTCTAACAAGAAATTATACCGTCTTTCTGAAAACGTATATTTATAAATAGAAAAGCTTCTTTCTACGTCGACAGAAGTAATGGGTGCATTTTTAACTTAACACTGAATTTCAAATTGAAACTGAAGTTATTATCTCTTACTATTTCGCCTCTAAGAACTTGGTTAATTTGTTCACAAAACCGATAACGATAAATCGTTAACAAGGGGAAATTGATTCCTAATAGTTTCGGCTACACGATTTAAACCGTGAGCTAAGCACGTTACATGAATGATATAAAAAATTTTTAAATTTTGCGCTGCTCTTGTCATGTAATGGGCAGCGTCGAACAACATGACACACAAGGTACACTTTCGGATAAATAAATTTGACAAAACCTTCCTGCACAAATCGGGCAATTGTTAAATTATTTGTATTTTGTGTTGGGAAGCTATTAAATGTGATTTGCTTAAAATGGCTTCATGAAAAATTCCTATTAATAAATGGCCAATGTAACGGCCACATTTGGCCGTAGTTTCATCTACTATTATATAAGCCAAATTACTACCCACTAATTGTCTAATTTCAGACATTGTTTCATTGTAACAAGAATTTACATAATTTATTCGTAAGGAGCTTTCGTCGGGTAGATTTTGTTTTTAAAAATTTTTGTAAGAGCGATTTTAAATTAGCATTATTTAATTTAGATAACGGTATATTAGACGAAATTAATGCCTTACATTACTCCTTATTAAATTCTTCTTGCTCCGATTTTTTGGAACCCGTCCCTGAACATTGAGTCATGGTTTGCTGAGAACAATTGCTTCGCTTCCATTTTTCACATTTTTGAAATATGTGAAGGAGTTTTAGTGTGCTGATCTACTAAGAATTTGCTCTCAGAAGACACCTACAACGACAAATAATTAAATATTAATATAAGAACTTTTGATACTCGTTAAAAACAAAAACAAACACAACCTTCCCTGTCATGACTTTGTTTTAGTTACGTACATAATAATATGAACAATAATTTTAATTTATATAAGAAAAATTATTTAACTCACCAATTTGCTGCAAGCTCGACAAAATATTTTGTCGCCATGCATTACTAGTTCTGGATGTGGTTTAATCTATGAAACAATCTTGTTCCATTTACGCATTGTACCTAGATATATAATATGTATAATATGGGCAATAGATCAACACTATCGGAGTATCGGACACGTTGTAACGTCGAGAGAAGGTTCTATTATAGGGTTACTTAATGAAAGAAAATACTTTGCAAACTATAAACAAAATGTAGGTATGTATCCCACTCAATATCCACCCTCCACTGATAAATAAGAAACAAGTAATAAAATGGATTAGGTCCGTATACACTATTCACGATTGATTTGCCATCCAGCAGGCTGTGTTTTTTTTTCTTAAGTTGCATTTCTTAAATATTATTTGATTGATTTCTAGCAATGTCAAAATGAAATTGCCCTGTTGACAGCTGTAGAGTCCCCTACTATTCTAAAATAATCTAGTAAGTTTAGAATTAATAAAACACATAATATATTATACCTACTTAATTGTCAGAATGCTGAAAGTTATTAACAAAGTTACTAAACTGCAAATTGTGAAAGCTTTCAACCATTATAGAAGAGATAGGCCAGACTTCACATGCTTTACGATTATAAATCGATTAATAGATATATTTGGGGTAAGCATGTATTATTTCTTAAATATGCAATTGTAAATTATTTATAATTTTAAGTGTCTGAGCGTTCTATAATGGACATTTTATCACAAGGACAGGACGTTTTGAAATCATCCATTTGTAGTAAACGTGCTAAAACGGACGTTTTTTTAAATTACACGTTTAGAAAAGATTTGCAACGGCAAATTTGGCGTATCATCTGAAGAATGAACATTTTACTCTCGACAAACTCTTGGCTGACTCTCGCGAAAATTTGGAATACAATGGGGGCAGGACAACTTTATTCCAAATTATTAAATCAATAGGTTACAAACACAAAATGGTGAACGGACGCAAAATTTTATGTGAACAAAAACACGTCGTTGCATCAAAAATTAAATTTTTGAGACAATTTCTCCAATATCAAAATTCTAGTGAAAATGTGGCATTCGTGTACCTAGACGAAACGTGGATCTACCAAAATGGATCCGTGAGTAGTCAATGGGTACAAGAAAGCGATCTTAAAAATAACCCATACAAAATTAAAATCGAAGGGAAGAGGTTCACGATTTTGAATGCGGGATTAATTTAGGCTTTTTGGAAGGGTGTGACATGTTACTAGACTCAAAGAACAAAGGCAGGGACTATCATAAAACTATGAATGGGGAAATTTTTCAAAATTGGTTGGTTAATCAGCTGATTCCTGCTTTGGACAGGTTGCAAGGAAAATTTGTCGTGGTTATGGACAACGCACCTTATCATTCAGTACAGTTTGACAAGCCGCCCACATTTTGTTACAAAAAAGGTGTATTGCAGGAATGGTTGGTTAACCACCACAATGTCGAAATTCAGGGCTAAATTACAAAGAAAAAACTTTGGGAGTTAATTAAACCTTTTACAGCAAACGGAAATAAAAGATACGTAACTGACGAAATTTTGAAAAAGCGCAACTATGAGGTTCTTAGATTGTCTCCATACCATTGTCAATACAACCCAATTGAAATGGCGTGGGGGTTTTGTAAGACCTATTACAATAAGCACATAAATTCGCAGCCAAAATCGAAAGACAAGGTTGCAAATTTATGGCGTGAGACTCTTTCAAAATGTACCCCCGACATGTGGCAAAATTTCTGTGAGCATTGTGAAAAACTTATTTCGGATGACTGGACAAAACATATGGGAAATTTATCGTTTGAAAATATTCCTCCTTTCATTATTTCAATTGGGGAATCTGATTCGGAATCGGAGGGCGCCGATGATTCAGATACTTCTAGTGACAGCTTGAAGGTGTAATAGGGTAGGGGATATTCTTTTGACATCTAAATTGTGAATGAGTGTTTTACAGTTTTTATCTCGCCCGAGAAAAACACTGACCTCAGTGGAATACGAACTTGGGACTCTTAGCACCAGAGACAAACAGTCAACCACTGGACTACCATAATATCAATTTGAAACATGAGCGGCAGGGACGTTAATTCTTCTTAATTTGCTGCAAGACCTAAATATAGGACAACAAAGAGTGGCGTGGAATATGCTCTGTACACATACGATTTGACTTCAGAATTCTCGTGTAAAAAGAACGAACGGCAATATGTATCTGGTATGTGTTACGACAACATTTAAATTATAGTTATTGTTTTATTTATAATGAAATCATTATTATATCTAAGTATTATAACCGAATATTGAGCAGCAATAGACGGACGTTAAATGAACAAACAAGCTCCACTGGCAACATTGCCTGCTTTCAAAAAACATAACCTCCATCAAGAAAAACTAGCATAACCCAACTTAATTAAATGACAAATTTCAATGATACCACACATTCCCCCAGATTTCCACAGCCTGTTGGATGGCAAATCAATCGTGAATAGATTATACTTCAAACTTCTTCAAACTGTCGGAAATTCTAGGCGCAGGTCATTAGCTGTCCAGCTGTTAATTGTCGGTGATCTGTGTGCACTACTCGAAATTTCGTAATCTTGTTTTGACCACTTGACGAAAATTTACAAACGAGTAATACAAAAAGCAAAAATATGCAAGTTTATGCTACTTCTGCAAAAATATGCAACGAATGACCAAATATGCAATCACTAATTAGCGTTAATTAGCTCTTGTCTGTGTAATTCGTCCACATAATTGACTATTGTCAAAGATATGCAAAAATTAAAATATATGCGCTTTGCATATAATCCGCTCGTTACTTATAACTATAAGAGCTGGTCTTTCAATGTTCCGATAAAGTTCTAGACAAGCTAACAGTCAAATTTATCCTCCTTATTACGGTATTTTCTGTCTTTCAATCGTCCTATATAGTCTACGTCAGAGGTTAGTTTACTTATTCCATAGGATTAAACATATCGGTTAGTAGACGCAGCCGACAGTACTATATCGGCAGGATAAGGCAACTACGAGTGTGTACAAGGCGATACGAAATATTTCGAGCGGATGTATATATAAATAAAGCATTTTACAAACTGAAGAAACATTTTGGTTTCTCGGATAGTTTCAATTTTTCCGAAAATTTAAATTAAACAAAATCGCCATTAATGGAAGAAATTCAAATAAGTTACACCAAATAATAAAGTACTATATAGTTATACAAACGAAAATGTTTCTATTTCATAAACTAGTGTGTAACACCCATGGTGGAGTTGCTTTATGTAGGTAACTTTGAGAATTTAAGCAAGCGGTTCATTATTACTTTCCCATACCTTATAGGTATAGGGTAAGTATTGAAATCATGAAAATTTTCGAAATCGAGATTTTAACGGATATATCCGTTTTGGGTCTCTAGGAACCCAAAAAAGTGGTTTTTAAAAAATGTCTGTCTGTGGGTGGGT
>JABXWE010013771.1:0-18101 GCA_014611495.1 Limonius californicus
GCCATTATATCCGTTTGGAACGAGAAGAGAACACTCAGGGTTCCCTAACTTTTGCAATTGTCTATCGTGACTGGTTTAGATCCGACACTAACGGTCGTAATTCTGGTTCACAAGAACGAAAACGATACGGCACCAAAAATATCACGAATAGTTTGCTACCCACAGCGTATGTGCGTCTACATTCGGGTCCGCTAGCCGACTGCTGCGGGGAGGGAAAATTTGGCCGCTGATGGGCGGACAAAATGCAACGCTGCAGTTTGGAAGTTTTTTCGAACATTTGCCTGCAGACATGACGTTGTAAAAACTAGAGTATTTGGAAGCATTGAGACAAAAGAAGCATTGTAAAGGGGAAAAACCGAGGTTAAATTCTTGATGCTGATTACAAGAATCTTGGCGTCGATGAAACTTCAGAATTAAAACGTAGTTAAACCATTGAGTTAGAAAACGTAGTTAGAAAAATAGATTTACCAAAAATAGAATAGTGAATTAAATGAATATAACAATATTTTGATTTGCAATAAAGGTGTTAATGTTTGTGTTCATATTCTACGTGTTTCCTTCAGCTTACTGCCGAGATTTTGTGAAAATCTTAAAAAAAACTCGAATTTCATCGAAAATTGGCAAGTAAGTGTCAGTTTTTCACTTGTTTCCTCGATAACAGTCTGTATACGGGCTGATCTTCAATTTATCTTGTCAACTTGACACAGACGTCAATGTCATTATATGAAATTTTTAAATTTACAGATTTAATTAAAAATAAATACATATCAATATTAAATTAAAATAAAGGAGGTGCTTCCTATTATGGAAATTATTTTTGAAAGATACTGCTCCTTATTCTATAAATCAGACTCCTTTTTCTATTATTTTTCTTAAGTGCTTTATTACAGTTATTTTAATCAGTCTACATACATACCATTATTGATCGATTTTTGTGATGTGTATTTGTTTTTCATCTTTTTATGTAATAATTACCACTATGTCGTTTTGACAAACGTTATTTATTAAATTAGCAAATTTATATTTACATTCTTAACTTAAAGTTACTTATGTAAAGCGAATAGTGTGGCCAACAGCCCTAATAAAGTCTTGTAAAGTTTTTTCGCCTGCTGCTTATTGCTGGCATAGTAAATGCAAGTGATTTTTACGGTTTTCGTAAACCGTTAACTTTTTCCGTTTACTCACAACGCCTACATTCTGCTGGGCCAGTTTGGTCTTATCGGCAGCGAGTTCAAGTTGCATTTTTTTTCAAAGGCCATACACTTGGTTGATTGTATCCTACTAAATGGGAAAACCGATTGTTCCAACCCTCCACTCGGTTGTTTGTTCTATCTTCCCCGGCAAGTCTATCAACGTGGACATTCCACGTTTGGGGAGGGAACATTGGCGAAATGTTTCTCAACCTTGCAGGTGCTGCGTCCGGATTTCCTACACGACGGAAGGACCTATTGACGTAGGCAGCATCGAAATAGTCTACCAAGTCCACTGCTGCTTCCGGCATAATATTTCTAAGATTATCCATACCCGAGTATACATCTTGGAGTGGTAAAAACTAAACCATTTAACATCCCACAAAATCAATTCAAATTTTCATCCGTTCTATATCTGATTTCCAAACCCAGTGATTGTATTTTGAGGTGGATACTTTGAGTAAGGTTGTAAAAGCAACCCTGAATATCAATTTCCTCGCCTAATATGATTTTTGCATCCTGCATTATAGAACATTCTAAATCCACATGTACCTACCTTTGCGGGGTCCGGATATAGTTCTCGAGAATTACATTCTTCCAAAATAACACGAATCATCTCCTCCTAGGTGTTTTGGCTCTAGGGACCTCGCTGGAGCAGTGCGAATACGCGCTATCACTCGAGGTCACAGCGAAATGCAGCCGATCGACGGGGTATTCGACCGCATTTCACTTAGTTAAGTTTAGGATACATGTTGTATGAATGTTTAGTATGTAAGGGACGCCCACACCCCCCTGAAGTAATGCTTAAGCAGTTCCAGGGAGGAACGGTAGTATGAATGAATGAAAACGAAAGGTGCTCTGACTCTTACTTTGCAGGAAAGCGTGTACGGCTGTCACAAAGACGTGATTAGTATATGCTCTTTTTACACAGAGTTGCTGGCGAAGTCATGGAGCTAAATTAAATTTTCCGTCCATGTACCATGCTGGTGATGAAGATAAAAGTTGAAGGCTTTCATCGGCGGAGTATATAATATTATTTTCCTCAGAATTAGGTCTGTTCTCATGAAGGATGAACCGAGCAAATCGTGGATTACCGGTTGTACACTTTTCTCCTAAAAAAGAAAATTATATATATACGAGGTCGGACAAATATGAAACGGGATTGGCACTACTGCGGACGCTATAAGAAACTGACTGTTTGCAAATAAGCATATCCAAATTGTAGCTGCAACTTTCGTCTACACATAGCTAAAACGGCATCCTGTCAGAACTTGCGTGGTAGGCTGTACATGCGAATGAACAAGTTAGTGCAGGTGTCACATGTGACACAAGTCAAACATGGCAGAGAGCGAACACTAAGTTTTGTTTCAAATTGGGGAAAACGGCCACGGAGACATTCGAGATATTGAAAACTGTGTACGGCGATGAGGCCATGTCCCATACTCGCGTTTTCGAGCGGTTTGCCAGATTTCGTGAAGGTCGACAGGACTTTTATGATGATCAGAAGCCGGGTCGTCCGATAACGACGAAAAAACCCGTAACGATCGAAAAAGTCCAACAACTTGTGGCTGATCGACGACTGATACTGAGAATGGTGGAGCAGGAGCTGAGTATTTGCCGTGAAATCATTAGAACCGTTTTGGAGAAGGATTTGAAGAAAAGGAAGGTTGTGCCAAATTTGTCCCGCACAATTTGACCGCTGAGCAAAAAGCGCATCGAGTGGACAGCTCCCGCGACTTCATTGCAACAGCCAACAGTCACCCAAATTTTCTGGATTCAACTGTTACTAGTGACGAGTCGTGGTGCTTCCAGTACGATCCAGAAAGCAAGAGGCAAAGCATGGAATGGCGATCGAAGACATCTTCCAGGCCAAAGAAATTCCGTCTCCAAAAATCGAAAGTTAAGACCATGCTGATCACTTTCTTCGACAGTCAAGGCATCATTCACAAAGAATTTGTGCCACCGTCACTAGCCTGTACTACAAGGGTGTCATGACGCGTTTACTAAAACGCATTCGACGTGTGCTACCGCATCTGGTAGCCTCCGGCAAGTGGCACCTTTTACACGACAATGCCCCTCTGCATTCTGCCTTGATTGTGAAGACGTTTTTGGCGACAAGAAATGTCCCAGTCTTAGAACATCCTCCCTATTCGCCGGATCTGTCTCCAGCGGACTTCATGCTGTTTCCTCAGTTGAAATTGACCCTCAAGAGAAGGCGCTTTGACGACGTGGAAGACATTCAACGGAATGTTACCGCCGAACTAAACGCACTTCTTCGCGACAAGTTTAAGCAGGCTTTCCGCGACTTGTATCGTCGATCTCAACAGTGCGTAGAAGTCGAAGGAGATTACTTCAACCTCACATGCTTTGTATTTGATCAATCCCGGTATTTGTCCGACCTCGTATATATACCCCATTGACGATGTTGTGATAATAACAGATACCAAAGAGCATCTCGGACAAATGCTAGAAGAATTAGCAAGCGAATCAAAAAAAAGGCGTCGAAATGAACTACCAAAAAACAAAAGTAATGCGCCATAAAGACCCACAAATACAAATTTTTAATAACGCAATAGAAAACGTAGATCCATATATATCTATTTAGGCAATGAAATCATGATAAGTAAGGAACATCAAACCAATGCAAGACTAAGAAGGAGAAGGCTAGGGTGGGCAGCTTTTGGTAACCTCACACACGTACTCAAAAACAAGAAAATCCCAATTAACCTCAGATCTAAAGTATTCAACCAATGGGTGCTACCAGTGCTCGCATATGGAGCACAAACTTGGACCATCACAAAATTAAGTTTGGAAAAGTTGCGCGTCACACAAAGAGCTTTGGAAAGGCAAATGCTTAACATATCTTTAAAAGATCGAAAAACCAATAAGTGTTTATAAACAATTACGACAGTGAAAGACATACACAGGAAGTATCCGAGCTAAAATGGAGCTATGCTAGACATGTGGCACGCATGAAAGATAAAAGATGGAACAACATCATCTTACAATGGAGACCATACCTGGGACACAGAGGAAGGGGAAAACCGCAAGCAAGTTGGACCGACGATGTTAAGATGACGGCTGGCCTACAGGATAAGAGCTGCCCAGGATCGAAATGGATGGAATACCATGAAAGAGGCCTATGTTCAGAAATGGACTCAATAAGGCAAAAGAAGAAAGAAGAAGATACCCCATTGTTATCTTTGAAATTTGTTTGAAACAATGAAGGAATTTTCCTCCAACGTATATACCGTCTACTCGGAGACCCGCAAGTGCATCTGGAGTTTTTGGTTAATTTTTAATCGTCTGGTTTCTCAACGTTCTTTTGGCAGAATCTTCTAATGGCATACGGGCTTTGGTTTCATTGTCCAAGGTAGAAACCCCTTCAGCAAAAATTTCAGCAGGAGCAGCTGCACTGTTTTTAGCTGCCGCCTTCATGGTCTCCATACACTTCACCACTTTGACATTTTCAGAATCGGCAGGATGATTGTGATCTTTGTCCCCAACAGGATTAGTAACATCTAATGCAGTTTTCAAGAAAGCTCCACATTTAAGGGATGTTTTTGCACATCTCCACCGTATATAAGTTTTACAGTCAATATGTTTAACATACCATTCAAACATATTTTGTGCTTGCCCTTATTGGAAGTAATTATTTTCATGTGTTTTTATTCCTGGAGTTTTCTTCCGTGAATTTTTTTTCAATGGATTCTTTTCTTACAATTGTTGATCACTTGTAGTAACAAAAACACTACAATCATAACTGTAAACGTTTTTTGCCTGGTTTATATAGTAGCAAATTATCTCGGCACTTCGTTCGATTTACAAATTTAGTTAAATCAGGAAAGAAATACTAAGTTTTAATGCTTATTATGATGCTTTCTACAAAAAGACAATTGAATTCCGCTTTTTCCAGAAATTCCATAAATAGGGACCCCGGTGGAGTAGTGCTGATTCGCACTGCCACTCGAGGTCACGGGGAAATGCGGCCGACCGGTTGAGTTTTCGAATCCCGACTGAGGCAATCGCATTTCGCTTAGTTAAGTTTAAGGTGCATGTTGCATGAATGTTAAGTGTGTAAGGGACGCCCGCACCCCCCTGAAGTAATGCGAAAGCGGTTCCGGGAAGGGGGGTAGTATGTATTGAAAAAAAAAACAGATATTCCATAAATAATCGGTTTGATTGTTTACTGTATATTTTTAAGTATTCCGAAAGAATAGCAACTTATTAGTAGCTTCACTATAATAGTAACATAAAGTGGATCAAAAAATTATTCATGATTATCAATAGAGTTTTTCTAAATAAATATGTCTAACCATATGATTCAATTTGATACTAACTACGAAGGTATTTCATTAATAACTCCGTTATTATCAACTTTAGAATTAAAATCAGATTGCTTTTGGAAATATACAAACATATACAAGGTATTCAATCTTAAGCACAGCCGTTTCATGAAATCATTCGAAATCGCATTTGTTTATAGCTTTTTTTGTAAATGGAAACTTTTTGAGCATAAGATGAAGCCCTTCTACCATAATTTAAACACATTTTTAGCTCTAATAATAAAAAATTCAGCAACAATGCAGAGATAATTTGATACACCCTTTATATTAGTGAGATTTACACTAAAACTAGGACCAACATATCAAAAACAACGAGAAACCAATAAAGTAAACGAAATATTGGTTAAACTTTTCTCGTCAACCTATATCAAGTATTAAACAACCTACATATTGTCAATGTATGCCTGACTTCTTCAATGTATCAAATGAGAGTTGGTCCACTGACATGGTGAGATGCGTGACTGTACCTTCTTTCGTTCTGTGGAGTATCCTCCAATCAACTGTATTTATACCTTCGCATTGGCCTTTCATCAGCTTCAGGATCTCCTCGTTGGGGAAGTATGCGTTCATGATGGTCACCTTTGGTAGGTTTTCCTCATCAGCAGCTTTAAAGATATTGCCTAGTAATTTAGGAATTGTAGAGCTTTCCTCCCTATTGATTGGAATATGACCTCCTGAATAACCTTCATCTCTTCCGTGGCAAGGTTAACCTCAGGGCATTTCTGATGTGTGATACCCACTTCTTTAGACTCCAAGATTTGCTTGAAGTTACCAACGACTGTGGAAGCCGCTTCCTCCTGCGGAACTCTAGTCCCGCTTGAAGGTGCGCTCTCCCTAATCGCCTTTTTCTTTTTTCCGGTCATCTCAGGGCTAAAATATCTAAATCTGCTCCTCTCTGACCCTTTTCCAGGTTTTTTTAATGGCTCTACTGCTTTTTTACGGACCTCAGTGGGTTGTGCCTTTGCTTAATAAGCCTTAAATATTTTTCTAGCAGCACCGCTCATCTGCTGTTTATCCTTCAGATGGAGCTTAAAACAGTCTCCTCAAGCTGCCGGACAGTATAGTTTGATATTGGTGAGGCGTGTACAATAGATGAGGCCTTTGGAACCGCCTCTACCTCCATAGGCGTTTGGGGACTTTGGACCCTTAGTCTTTGGCGTTTGTGTCTCTTAAGTCGATCGAAGGAATTTCGTCCTCCTTTTTTATTAGTTTAGCAGTCTCTATACTGGTCCCAGAAGCAGCTGGGAATAAATGCAGTCAGCTACGGCAGCGCCCCCCAATACCGTGGTAGGGGTAATGGAAACTGGAGGTCCCCTAGTTTCCAGAGTCCACTTACTAATGACCAAGCACCCCCATGACTATGAAACGCTCAGCGTAAGCTGTTCCACTTTGGTTTGGGGAAGGTTAGTTTGGGACAACTAAGGTTACCCCAAGCTACACAGGCGGGTCTCCGCCGCCTTAACTTCATTCCAAGAGGTCGCGATTTTTATTGAAGTTCACTCCTCTTGGCCCGGGCGGTTAAGCCAAGGCCCCCTCACTCTTCTGCCAGCAACATATGACCACATCAACAGAAAGAGTGCATGGTTTAACGGAAGTGCTAAACACAGCCCGAAGCCGCCGCCGTTCAAAGTCAATGCAAGGCCCTTGACCACGACATGACAGTTGGGCTGGGTAGACACAAGTTGCGCTTCTATTAACGTTGAATTATACGATGCGTTATCCATAAGTATTAAGGAAGTTTTGTTTAAATTGGGTAATAGTTGTTCTCGCACTCATTTTTCAAATAATTCAGTATTCATGTTGTCGTGGTAGTTAACGCTTTTAAAAGTAGATGAAAACATGATGTCGTACTTTCCACAAAACAGTCACTTGTTCCTGCATGGATCACGATATATCGCTTTCCATGTGCTTGAATTTTATGAACGCTCTTTGTAGATTCGTCCTGCCAGAAGTTTTTACTGCCGCCTGGTTAAAATATAAAATAATATATTTATCAATGAATTTAAGAAAGAAATCCCGAAATTTTCTTATGGGATTGTTCTCTGACACGCTTTTTATTTACCAAATATCCACGTTTCATCAAGGAATGCCACTTGACCGAGTGATGAGGATGTGAGGTTCTACATGTAAATTTTTAAAAATGAACCCCTTATGGAAACCCCATGGCTCTGCTTACATAATGCCCTTCTGTTGTCGTCTTGTTTGTAAGAAAAGCCACAGATTTTAAAAGACGATTATTGAGGTCCGTAAAATCCGAACTACAACCCCTCTTTTTTGCTTCTTATTTTGATAGATGTCCTCACCAGTTAAATGGTGATATAAAATAATTGGTACCCCACATAACAATTTTTTTGAGAAAAATACCTATAAAATTCAAACAATTCAGAATGTATTTTTAGTGAAAATAAGAACATTATGAAAAAATTACCCCCACCGTTAATCAGTTTGCTTAGACCAGTTCGTGTGTAAACACTTTCTATCGCACGCCAATCGTTTCCGGACTGATACTTTCCATTTCCATTTCTAAACGAATCCGACGTCTTAAATCGTCCAAATTGTTTGGCCTACTAATATAAACTCGCAATTTCACATAACAGAAACAGAAAAACAAATTATATGTAGTTCCAAAAACAGAAAGCAAGATGAATGATCCAAAAATATGAAAAAGAACTCCAAACGTCGATAAAGGGTTAAGATTAGGAATAATTGCAATCGGAGATCAGAAATATAATTTAAAGAAGATATTAACTCTCTTAATAAACCGAAGAAGCTTAATGAAGAAAAAAAGTTTAAAAATTAGAAACATGAACATTTATTACTGATGTTCAAATTATGTACATTTTTTTGCCCCAAAAAATATGCTACTATTGTTGAATGTAGAACATTTGAATTTAAAATTAAACTATAAATAAGGATGCTTTGTTATTATTTATTAGGTTCAACAGTTCACCATTTTTATTTATAAACAATAGTTGTAAAGCATTCGGAATTTGTCCAATTAGAATTGTATAATACTATTATCGCATAATTTTGATACTTTGTAAACAAATACTTACAAAGAAAGACGTAATTTTCAAAAACGGATAAACAATATTGTTTAAATGTAAAGTTCACATAATTTACATACAAACAATGCATTAATAATAAATGCAAATAAAATAGTATGATTTTAATTTAATATTGCCATAAAATTGTTACTAACTGTACTATTTCTTTAGTTTGTTATATTGTAATTGTATGTAATTTCCTCCTTTAACACTTATAAGGCGTGTTAAGCAGACATAAATTAATTTATCGGATTGGAGTTTAGTTAAAAAAATTTATTTTTAATAAACAATAATCGAGGTTACATGAATTACAAAATATAGATATTAATATAAAGAAGCCGAAAGCGTAACTAAACTTAATCTATTTTGCAGAAGCGCATGTAAACTTCGTATTTTTGTTTATGCTACATAATATTCTAGGAAGCGAGGTGAAAGGCATTATATCTAAGTTTACTAAGGTTACATAATTCCTCCCTTCTTAAAAATTAAAAATACAGGGAAAATTACATTTTTCACTTATTTTTTACGGAACAATTTCAATTGGTTTTAAATTTGGTGATTTGTTTTTCTTACATACATTTGGCAATAAATCATATTTATGCAAAACAATTACAATAACAGTTATTAAAATTAATACGATAGTAAGTACCAGATTGCTTACATGCACATAATAATAATGATCGGTATGTTTAAAATCATTCGGTAAATCTATCAATTTTTCTTTAAGCAGTTGTACATCATCTAAATCAATGTTTTCTAAATGCAATTTAGGAAATTGGACAACATTGTTCACTGATTGTCTATAAGTTACATTTATCATTGGTAATTGAATTATTTTAAATATAGAATTTAAATATTGGTTTGTCTTTAGTAGTTTATTATCGATATGTATTTCACAATTAGCAGGTAGTGGAACTGTATAAGTACCTAATAATGGTAATTTTCTATGATCATGATTACAATTTTTTTCCCTATCAACTTGTGAGTTGTTACAATTATCCATAGGTCATGGTCTATTTTCTGAATTTTATAATTTTCTAATACAAACATTTTTGGTTTACAATTATTAACATTTGAGAATGATATTAACTGCGATTCAGAGAGAATTCTCAAAATTCATTTGTTTTTGGATTTTGCATATATAGTTATTTTTACGTAATTGTTTACAACGTACATCAGTAGTAATGTTGTTAGATTCCGAAAGTAGCAAAAATGTATGCTGTGGTAAAATGGCTTGGTATTTATTTTCGTTGATCTGCATTGGCAATGGGTATAGGTGATAATAATTGTACTTCGTTGTGGCTGTTAATGGTACTTCGATTATGAATACTAATCTAGTATTAATTTGATATGCTTTGACGGTTATTATTTCTTCAAATAGTGGTAAATTTTCTTTTGTTGGCTCAAAAGGTAGTTGCAGGTCATTCAGTTTAGTTTCCACAAATTTTAAGCTTTCTTCTAAATCTTCTGGGTCCATAATTGATGGATGAAAAGTTTCTAATTTCGAGAAAGTAATAACTTCTTCTAAAGTATTCGTAATGTGTAACATTAAATTTGCTATTGCGGATAGTTGTAGGAATACAGTGTGCATGTTAATAAATGAGTACATTTCAACTTCATGCAATGCGTGCTTCTTAATTTCTGCTTCCATTTGTAGAATTTTTGATTTCAGTAATTGCTGATTGGTTTGAAGTGTGCTGATGCTTTTATTGAACTCATCCAATATTTGATTGGTAAGGGATATTTGTTTAATAAGTATTTGTTTTTGGTTTTCTTGATTTTTCTGTAATTCATTGATTGAATCTTTATATTTTTGTCCATCGGCAGAGTCCAAATTTCCGGTGACAAATTTAATTATTGAACCTAGTCCGTCAATTGCTCCTCGTTTTTGTCTAATGGGAATTAATTGATATTTTTCTTCTAACTTCATAAAGCGTAACATTTATAAGCATATAATAATTTCTAACGCGCCATCGTGTTGTATCCACATTCGTCGTCTTACATTGAACGGCATCCAGTAGTATTGGAAGGTCATTTTCCAAAAAACGTCAATAAGAACAGACGTGAAACGTTCTTCTATTATAGACGGATCAATGAGATGGTCATCAATAATTCCACACCCAACATTCACCTAAAATCTATTTTGAAAATTAGTCTCTCTAGTTTCCCGTGGGTTTTCAAGTGCCCAACAATGTGAATTTCTGGTGTTATTGATGCCGTTTCGGGTGAAGGTAGCTTCATCACTAAACAATATTATGTTCCGACAAAGCCTTCGATTTCTCAATAACCGGCGACTAAATTCAAGTCTTGCTGCGTAGTCGGCAGATATTAAAGCTTGTACAGGTAAGATATGGTATGGGTACAAACCGAAATAATGTAAGGTTCTCCATATTCTCATGCGGCTTACGTTAAGTCTTTTTATGGTCATTTTAAAATGTGCCGCTTTATTTGAATTAATTTTTTAATTTGTTTGCCGCTCCGTAAGAATTAATAACGCTATTTTAAATGCAGTCTTATTTTGGGTTACCATTTCTGTTTTGTCTTTCGAAGTTTGAGATATGTTAACAGTTTATTTGATGTCAAAATTGCAGACTCTTGTTTTTTACATCCACGCTTCACCTCGGACGCTTCCGAGAACGCACGTGTCCGTTTTCGTTCTAGACCTTTTACATAACATTTCGAAATGTGGTGCATTTTTGGGGGAAGAGTGTAGATTCCCGTTACGTTTTTACGTCAGTCGATCTTCCACCTTTCTTGTCTCCGGACCTTCCCAAAATTACATCTTTAGGCGAGGGCCGTAAATATATATCGAGTGCTGCAAGTTGTTACGGTTTAATATCGCCGAACACTATATGTGGGCCTGGAGGTCCCCAGGTGTAGCAGCGGCTAGCTGACCAGTGGAGAAGGTCGTGGGTCCTCGAAGAGGGATGTGCGTGGCGCCAGGTAGTCCACGCTACTACTAGGCAGATAACAAAATCCCAACGAGACAGACCACCAAATTCTCGTTGGGTCCAGACTGTTCTCTTAATAAGAATAATACACACAAATAGGCATCGGTAATTATACACTGTGTCTATAAAGTAACCCCCCCCCCAACTAATTTTTGAACGACTTGATATTTTACCACAATATTTGGTGTGCTTTAATGGGAAATTAAATATTATTTTTTAGCCCATGATTAAATTTTCTATCGTTTAAAATGGCGGCTGGGCGCCATTTTGAATTTTTATTTAAAATAGAAAGGGGGGTCGAGTGACACCTCATTTGAAAGGTCTTTTAATTCTGCGTCTGATCCTAGAGTTTCAGAGAAAAATATTCAGCCAGCACAAAATTACAAATGTTTGAAGATAAAGAAGTCTATTTAAAAAAACTAAGAATTACAGCAAAAAGAAATGAACTTAAGTGTTCAAAATGTTCACAATTCACTTCTTGGCACATAAAAAGTCGGTTATGAAATTCCTGCCTTACATTCTCATAAGTTTCTGGAGTGATATTTCTGCAAACTTCTGTAATGCGTTGCTCCAGTTCTTCAATTGTTTCTGGATTTTTTTATCAAGTAGGTAGTCCACTTTTTCATTTGTTTTTTTGCTGTTTGTTGTCATTTATAAGCTAATCTTAACTACAACTGTCAAGTGTAAATTCGGTTGGCATTTTCACTTAAAAATATCTACGTTATTGTAAATTTAGTTCATTATTTCGTCTAAAAATGCCTGTTTCTGACTTCCTCAACGGACATTTTCCTGAAAAATGGATTGGTAGGCGGGGGCCTGTGGAATGGCCGGCTCAGTCCCCAGATTTAACCCCCTTAGATTTTTTTCTATGGGGATAACTGAAATCAAAAGTGTACAGAACCCGTCCAGAAACAATTGAAGAACTGGACAGAAGTTTGCAGAAATATCACTCCAGAAACTTATGAAAATGTAAGGCAGGAATTTCATAACCGACTTTTTATGTGCCAAGAAGTGAATGGTGAACATTTTGAACACTTAAGTTAATTTCTTTTTGCTGTAATTCTTAGTTTTTTTAAATAGACTTCTTTATCTTCAAACATTTGTAATTTTGTGCTGGCTGAATATTTTTCTCTGAAACTCTAGGATCAGACGCAGAATTAAAAGACCTTTCAAATGAGGTGTCACTCGACCCCCCTTTCTATTTAAAATAAAAATTCAAAATGGCGCCCAGCCGCCATTTTAAATGATAGAAAATTTAATCATGGGCTAAAAAATAATATTTAACTTCCCATTAAAGCACACCAAATTTTGTGGTAAAATATCAAGTCGTTCAAAAATTAGTTGGGGGGGGGGTTACTTTATAGACACAGTGTATTATAACAGCTTGGGGCAGAGTGCTTAAAAAAGTAGGTTGAGAGAAATGGGATGTGTATGTTAAATAAGTAAAAATAGTTATTGTTTCGGCGTGGACTATTGAATATCGAGAAGACTTGTTTGATATTCAACCCTTCATTATTAACATTGAAGGCTCAGAAAGTTCTTCTGATAAAGACTTTGAAGACGAAATTTATTGAGTTTTTAATAGGTAGTTCTTAAAGTGCACATTTCCTAACTTTAGAATGTACCTATAATTTATTACGTGATTATTATTGTTATTGCTTATTATTAAAAAGAAAAACTAAATTCCAAAGCAAATATTTACTAAATAGTACCTGCATATTGACTTGTGTACATTATGATCAAACGAAAAGAATATTTTAGTAAATATGTATCTGGTATACATTGTTGTTATAGTGGTCAAAAATACGGATACAGAAATAAGTTTTTCAGAACAGTTTAATTATTTATTTTTTTTTTGAGGAATGTTATACTGAATTGCATGAAGTTCTTCCTAGAAACAGTGATGTCACGTGTTTACAGACATAATAAAAAATATACGTAAATATCAGCAACTATAACATCACTTTAAAAGGGTAATCAGACGACTATATCATAGTTTTTTAATGTGAATAAGGATAGATTGTCAATCGCAGCCAGGTCCTTACTTTACAAAAAGTTGCATCTCGACACAGCTCTATTATTAGTTTTTAGAGTACCCTAGAAGACATAGAGCGTGTCCAACGCATCCTATTAATCGTGTCGTATTAATTTTTATTGGCATACAAACGTTCTTTCTTTTGACAACTCATTCCGTATTATATATTCAACTACCGTGTCTAGAGTGGCCAGATATAAAATTTCTGATTCTGGGACATACCTACTTATCTACGCTTCCAAAATTTAAATAGCCAATTATTGGAGTTTCACTGTACTTACTAAGTCGTAAACTGAAAAATATATTCATTTGGCTGCTTTGTGTTTACAGCAATTTAGTTAAATATACAGTAAACGATAAAGTTAATTCAATAATTATATATAGCGTTTAATCTGACATTTTTTTTGGCAGTATTACAAATTACAATAATATTTTGTTACAGTTTTTTTACTTCCATTTTCTTTAAATGTGTATTTGGGGAAATAAAATTTAAAAAGCAATACATGAGTAATATTTTTCTTAGAAACGGAAGAACTTTTTACTTAAACTACTTGACATATCAAATTGTTACGCTTTGCAAAAGTAATATTTGCACAAAAACATGCTATTAAAATTCTAAAAGTAATTGAAAAATTACAGATCAAGAATGTAAAAATATTTTCCTTTAAAAAGATAGATGATACCAAAATTCATGTAATGTATTGCGATCACTGCCGTCATAAACAGACAGCAGGAATTTTTAACAACATATTACTCGTAGCTTTAAACGCCAATTTTAAAACCCTTTCCGCCACAAAAGTTTTTACTTGATTTGAGTATAAAATATACAGCCCACTTGAATTCTCATATTAAATTCCTTGGGCAGTCTACCCTAAATATTTTCATTACATATTATACTCGCGTAGAAAGAAATTTAATATTGTATCGAAACCCTTGAAAAAAGAAATAACCGTACCATTTTAAATAAAGCAACATATTGGTAAACATGAACTCATTGTGGTCTGATATAGCATAGAATTAGGCTCCATGATTTTCGCTCTAGATATAAATTTCCCGGCGAAATTAGTAGCCAACAGTCACATAATTTCTGGTTGTTGAGGTACATACAGAAACGTACAGGCGTTGCATCGACCAAGAAAAATCCAATTATCTCGAATACGCCCAAAGTTAGCGGATTTTCACTAGGGCACTTTTTTTGTTTATAAAAGCACAGAAAATAAAATATTTTATTAAAAAAGCCATACAGTACACTGAGAAACAAAATATGGTCATTTTAATCAGTAAAGAGTACAATAGAGAGCGCTTTCCAGCGGCTACCGTAAAACGGTGTCCATAATAGGCTTTCTCATATCAAAAAACACCCGTGTACTAACTTTTAATGCAATACATTAAAAAATGCTACTACGATATTTAAAAAATTCCATTTTAAAATTTAATTTCAACAAGCTGTATTTCGAAAACTAAGCGTTTGCCGACCTACGTTTATATAAACTTTTTGTATTAATTTTAATAGTTCTATCGTGTGTTAAAATCCTGCTACCAAAAACTGAAACACCCTGTATATACAGAGTGTTTAAAAAATACGTTCGAATATTTCACCTATTTATAGATCTCATCAATACAAACAAAACAGTCATAATAAACATGGGTTCGAAAATCAACCGTTTTAGAGATAAGAAGTATTTTTAAGAAAATAAATATTGCTTGTTATTTCAATAAATTCCCCACCCATTAAAACAAATAGTCGTGTAAATAAAACATTTTAATTGCAAATAATTAAAATAGATGTTCTACATGTCTTGCTTCCATTTGTACACATCCTTCCCGTCTCCCTAAAAATGAATGCCGCATTCTATCAAAGATTCCCAAATTTATACAGTCTGGCAGGCGTGTTCTATTCCTTCGATTATATTATTCACAGGGCTTGAATAAACTAACGACTTTAAATACCCCCAATACAAAACTAGAACGGATTGAGGTCAGGAGATGTAGGTAGTCACACAACTGGACCCCTTGCCCTATTCACCTGCCGTTGTAATTTTCGTTCAGGAAATTTCTGACCATGATTGAAAAATGTGCAGGAGCCCAATCGTGCATCAACCATATATTCATTCTATGAATGAGGGATACATCTTCTAACAATAGTGGCAAGGCAAAGTCAAGATAAAATTGGCCAGTTAAACTGTTGAGAAGAAAAAGAAGTCCTATCATATGATCTCCAAAAACACCAAGCCAAACTTAATTGAAAATCATTGTTGATCATTGGATCCAACCAAACAAGGCTGTTGTGAAAATTAAAAAAGCCACTTCTTGTGAAACTAGCTTTGTCAGTAAATAAGACTTCACTAACAAAGTTTGCGTTTTCCGCAACTCTTGTAAGTGCCCATCGGCAAAACACCAGACGTACAGCATAATCAGGCACAATAAGAGCATGCACCCATATGGTATGGGTACAATTGCTCCTCACGTAACATTCTCCAAATTAGGGAAACATTAATATTTGTTTCCGCAGAAAGTCATCTAGTACTGATACCTGGATTTTCTTCAATCCTCCTTAAAATCCAGTCCTGAAGCGGAACTTAACGCTTCAGGACTGGAAACTGATCTAGGGCGACCACCACCACCGTTTCTTGATTTAAATGCGCTAGCTTCGGATAAAAGTTGATGCAAATTTGTAAAAAATTTGTCACACGGAAGTGCCCGGTTCGGAAATGCTTCGGCATACAAGCGACGTGCCTCATAAGAATTACCATTGGCCTTGCCATACATGAAATGCATATCAGCCATTTCCGCATTGATATACATATTTCAACAGCAACAATAGTAATATTGACACTTACAAAAACTCAAACAAATACTGTTTTAACCACTTCCACAGCAGACGTGACAAATACGATTCTGCACTTCTACTCTGCGTAAATAATTTGGTTGTATCTTGAAAATGGTTGATTTTCGAACCCTTGTTTATTACAACTTTTTGTTTGTATTGATGAGATCTATACCTAAATGGGTCAAATATCCAAACGTATTTTTTAAACACCCTATATACAGGGTATCCCAAAACGTACCGGCAATATTTCAAAGATGAATTCCAGAACTTATTTAGAGTCGAAAAGTCCATATAAACATATGTCCTAAACATAACCGTTAACGAGTTATTGTTTAGATCATAATTTATGTGGCTAAAATTTTAGTTCAAGGAATTTTATGAAATAAATCCTTTTTTAATACATTTTTATTATTTTATTTACAAGAAATGTTCAAAATTATCTCCATTTTGTTCGATACACAAAGCCGCACGTCGCAGAAGAAATCACTGCGTTCTTAATATGGTTGCGGGTTATTCCTAATAATATCGGCAGCCTGCTGTATCTTTGGCGTAATTCTTCTAGCATGTGCACTTCAGTTGCATAAACAATCTGTTTCATGTGACCCCAAACACCAAAATCTAATGGAGTCAGGTCCGGCGAACGCGGCGCCCATACTACGGGTCCTCCTACTCCAATCCATCTTTCCGGAAAATGTGCGGTACTCCAAGCTCTAACACGAAGACATTGATGTGCTGGTGCCCCATCGTGTTGATACCATATTCCACGTCTAATATTTAATGGCACATCTTCCAGTAATAAGGATAAAGTATTTTCTAGAAAGCATTCGTAACTCGCACCATTTAAACGATGCGGCAGTTCAAATGATCCAATCAGACGATCATTAAGAATGCCAGCTATCATATTAACACTAAATCTATGTTGAAAATGCGAGCGTGTTCTTAAATAAGGATTTTCTGCAACCCATTTATGAAAATTATGATAATTATTGATACCATCTCGTGCTTCATCAGACCATAAAATATGCGGTATGTTTTGATTATTTTGTACCCAATTACAAAATCTTAAACGAGCTTCAAAATCATTACCTAGAGCTTGAACTCTTTGATGATGATATGGATGTAAGCGAGCACTTCTTGTTATACACCAAACCTAGTGTTCTACATATTCCAGTATGTAATGCAATTCTTCGCACACTTAAAGACGGATCTTCTTGTAAGAAATCAAGAACTTATTCATCATCGTTTATGGGTCTACGTACAAGTCCTTGGCCGACTGCATGTCTTGCATTGAAGGTGCCATGTTATCTCAGATGAAGACGTGAATTAAAGAAAATTCTGTTGGGGTATCTTCTATGATATGCTTGTTGTGATGGGAATTCTTTAGCAGCACACACTGCAAACATAATGAGTATCTGCATATTCTTCATTTAAAAATAACTTTGGCTTTGTCAATCACTTGTTAATTGCGATGGGAATAAGGATACAAAGAAGAATCCAATAACTATAGTATCACAGCATTAAACTGACAAGTTACAGACAATAATTTGTTAAAAACGATGTTCAAATGTTACCAAACAAAAGACGCTGTCATGGCAACTAGATCAGTATTTCAGAAATCCGTTGAACTAAAATTTTAGCCACATAAATTATGAAATAAACAATAACTCGTTAACGGTTACCTTTAGGACACGTTTATATGGAC
>JABXWE010013775.1:0-30044 GCA_014611495.1 Limonius californicus
CACGTACAATTACATACGGCCATACCCCCCCCCCTTTTTTTCAGGAATTTCTCCTTTTTTTCAGGATACCACAACATTTACCCCCTCCCTCTCCAGCATTATAGCACTCCAACTAACAGACAAAACTACACTTTTACTTAACACTACAGATACCCAAGGAAGCCCCAAAACATCAGCCCAGCATAACCAGCCATCCCACCAACCACCAACCCACCATCAGCCCATCAAGATACCGCCAACCCAGAAGATGAAGAAACGAAGCCCAGGACTAAACATGCCCAACGCCTAGAACGGTCCACCGCCACATTTAAGTTAACAGTAATAAAATGACATGTATTATTTTAAGTTTTATGAATAAACGTATTTTCAATTCTATTCATTGGTTCATGTTTCTGTCCTAATGCGTGAAATAAGTTGTCAACATCCGTGCAATATACCAAAGTCCCTTTTTGAGCAAAACAATGTGTAAGTCCTTTTTGACGTTTTCGGAAATAAGTTATATGTACGTCACCTTCGAAGAGATTCCATCCTTTTTATCTCGATGCTAGAAGTTCTAACTTGATTTTGCTAGTTTTAAATATCGAACTAAATCATTCACTACAGCCTGTGAAATCAGATGTCGTTCTGTTGAACATTCTGGTGCTTGAAATAGTGGATCATTGTCGATTTCCTGTGCAAATTGCATATCATTAATTAGAACACTGGTGATTTCGGGTTCTTCTTCTTCCAAACTCCAAGATATTGGTGGATTTGGAATAGGAACCCCTTCACTATGTTCGACAGGCCGTAAATCTGATGGTAAATTGGGATACCGTACAGTATGCTTGGACTTCGGTCCGATGCCCAGTATGTAAGTGAGGCAAAAGTAACAATCTGTGGCATGGTATTTCTGTTCTCTGCACACCATTGGTATGATAAAGCGCATTTTACGTTTTGTACCTTTCCACCAACCTGTTAACAATGTTACACAAGTCTTACAGCATATGTGAGGGGTCCATGAATTATCTTGATCTCCTACTTTAACTCCGAAATAAAGTTCATATGCTCTTGGTACAAGTAGGGTTTTTAGGGTGATCTAATACATCAGAAACACCTAAAAATTTCCATGTCACAAAATGTGTGTTTAACAGTGTTATCATGGCTCGAAAGCATCACAGGATGGACAATTATGAATGCAACAACTCTTTCGTACTTCGAGAGATCACCAGCAATGTAATAGTGTGCTTGTCTATAATCATAGAAGGCATTAGAGAAGAAGATGTAATGATAAGAAAGTTCAATCTTAGATCACCATTACAAAGTAAAGTGCTCGCTTGCAAATACACACCCCCAAAAAGTCTAAGGATATATTTTTTTGAGAAATTTCGCAATATTTTTAATTTTTTTTTCTCTCAAAATGAATGATTGGGCTCTTTAATATCTAGCCTTCAATAGAAAAAGTTGAAAATAACCCTGACGACTAAAATAAAATGAAAATAAATAATAAATAAACTTGACTCAAACTGAAGGTACTGAAAATTTTCAAATTGGCGGGTTAAAATTGATTTTAAGTTGGAGGAATAAGGTGTGAGTGACAAGTACAGTATTAATAAGCAATGCCGAGGCGGCATTTGAGTAGAGACGAAATGTTGCGGGCGGTGGAAATGTTGCAAGTTGGGCAAAGGCAAGTCGACGTGGCAACGGCATTGGGGACCACGCAAGGGGTTATATCGAGACTCTGGTTCCGGTTCCGGATGACGGGACAAGTTGGCGAAAGACACCAAGGGAGACACCGGAAAAAAACCGCAGCGCAAGACCGGTATTTACATTTAACCGCACGGAGGACAGCTACTCAGACTGCAGTTGAATTAAGAAATTGCCTACAAGAAGTCCATGGGGTGGAGGTTTCATCGCAAACCGTCATAAACCGCTTGCGGGAAGTCAATTTGAGATCCCGACGGCCACTGAGGTGTCAGACCCTTACACGGGGCAATCGCACTGCAAGACTACACTGGGCGCAAGAACATGTCAGGTGGGCAAATGAACAATGGAGCCAGGTGCTTTTCACAGACGAGTCTCGTTTCGGAATCCATCCGGATTCCAGGAGAGTTCGTGTGTGGAGGGCACCTGGTCGAAACAATCGACTCCGAGACGTCCAGGAGGTCCACAGATTCAAAGGGGGAACTCTTATGGTATGGGGTGGTATTGCAATTGGAAGAAGAGCGCCTCTCGTTTTGGTGGATGGAAGTTTGAACGCAGTTCGATATCGTGATCAGATACTGGAAATGTTTGTCCTTCCGTTTGCAGCCGAAGCGGGAGAAAACTTCATCCTTCAACATGATAATGCCCGTCCCCATACGGCGGGGCTTGTTAGAAATTTTCTCCAAGAGCACAATATAACGGTTTTACCTTGGACCCCGCAGAGCCCTGACATGAATCCCATTGAGCACGCATGGGACATGCTTCAAAGAAGGATTCTGCGGGATGGCGTTGTCCACAACAACCAAAGGGAACTCTTCGCTGCTCTTCAGCAAGCTTGGGAGGACATTTCTCAAGAAGAGTTTGATAATCTAATTTTAAGTATGCAGAGACGGTGTAGGGCACTTGTTAATAATCGAGGAGGACACACAATGTACTAAAAGTTAGCTGTTGGTTGAATAAACAAAGAAATGTTAAATGATAAAATTTTATCTTAAATTATTTGCGACAATTTCTTTTTTTACTGATCTCATTCACTTTACTTGTCATTTAAATAAATCATTAAGAACCATTTTGTTCCCTTTTATTCCCTCATTTCCCAAAATTACTCGCTAAAAAAAATATCCTTAGACGTTTTGGGGGTGTGTATGTAAATAATATCTCTCACTTATCAATCAATATCAACTTCTCTGTTCGACGGGTTAGGGTAGCCTCCTGTCCCCGGCATACGTGCAAAGAGGGCTCACAGAACCTATTCTATTGTAGGTAATTAACAGTCGATTGGGCTATATGCAGAAGAAGAAAAACAAGACTTATCGATAGTGATTTTATTTTGTTGGTACGTATCGCATTAGGCAATAAATTGTTTATCGCCTCTAGCGGTAAAAACTAGACTGATTTCGGAACGTCCGAAGACGCTTATTTAAATCACCTTCTCTATTTACACCATGGAATAGTGGTAAGAAAGTACATCCTTAAGATCACCATTACAAAACATTAAAGTAATGTACCTCAGTCTCCTTTTACATTGTCACTTCTCCAATACTTTATACTACTTCATAAATGCTTTTTCTTCTAATTTTATTTTGATTTATAAATAGTTCACAATCAAGACTCTCTACAACAATAATAAAATTACATGCCCCGATTTTATGATTTACGAAAATTTTGGATAGTTGTCCCAACGTCAAATTGTTAAACATAAAGATGAGAAAGTACCAATACTGTGTTACGAACTAAAGATAAATACTTTGAATTGCTCTCATATAATTAAACACAAATATGTGGTACTTTCGAAATATTAATAGCTAATTTCGTGGAAATAACGTTCACCGCTGACACGGCGATAAAAATTAGCGAAAGGCCATAAAATTTTCGAAGGCGTCTCCATTTCTACTCTACTTTTAAAAGAAACGCACTATTCGTTCCGTGTGTTGCACATTATTTAATTAATCAATTTCTGCTTTTACCTAACACCATTTTTAGCAAACTGACACTGAACAATCAAGGAAGTTAATTTGCAGAACATTATGAAAACGTGAAGTTGTTTTTAAAAATAGGCTTATTATTATTTCAAGGGCTTGCAAATTTATTTCTCAATTTACTAGAGATTTATATGAGGACAAAACATTGAAAATATGTTAAGCGGGTAGAAATCGCTAAAATGTTTAATAAAAAGTTCTATCTTTATGAAAGCATTACACTTTCGCATTCTTTCGAAGCAGGAGAAGTGTTCAAATTTAAACAGAAATATCATCTAAAGACAGTTCCAAAAACTAATCTTATTAGTGTATCCATGGTAATTGTTTCGTTGTAATATGATTTTGACAGTTACAGTTACGATGTCGAAAAGGCCTGTCCATTGCATCGTGGACCAGAGCATAATAAAATCAAATTTCATACGAATGAAGCCGTAAATTCGACTGAAATTCTTAGAAAATTGCGAGCACAATATCGCAGTCAATGTCCTTTTAAAAGTCGCAGTTTGATTGGTCAAAATCTTTTGTAGACGGGAGAACTCGTGTAGAAAATGATTATTATGTACGACAGCAAGACATACAGCTATTACCCGTCAGATTTATCAAAATTTACATCGTAAAAAACAAGCTAAAGTATCGTAAGGTGCATATCATGTGGATCCTGCGCTTATTGACTAAAGAATACACGTTAAATCGTTTACAAATCGCTTCTTCCTTACTGCAGCGATATCAGTAAGAGGGGGATACGTTTCTTGGCTGAATTATGACAACTGATCGTAATCGTAATTCGTATGGCAGTGATAGAGCCAGGTGTCTCTGACTTGACCTAACGACTACCACCGTGGGTGGTGGTGGTACCTGGGACCGACAGTTTTGACGTGCCCTCCGAAGCACGGCCGGTCGCTGATGTACCACTAAACGGGCCACCCATTCTAATATTGACCCAAGCTTGCGTTGCTTAACTTTGATAACCGTCTGACTGGCACCAGCAGCGTTTGGCTAGGCGACCGACATGAGAATTGTTGAAACCTGGGTACATTATTTACACCACACCTCCAAAGTCACCAAAAATCGTGATAGTAAAGTGAAAGCATTTTTAGGCGGGTTTCTTCAAGGGATTCTCTTTGCTGATTTACAGAACGGCATACAATAACGCAGACTATTATTTGACACTTTTGCGCGATAAAGTTAACCAGGCGATCAGTAACAAACGGAAGAGAACAAAAAGTTTTGTTTGCTCTCTCCAAGACAATGCTCGCCCTCATAACGCTGCAAGAACAATTGAAACCATAAACGAATTCCTGTGGAACCTTCTTCCGCATGCAGCATACAGTCGTGATTTTGGTCTCGCCACTAAAAGAATTTTTAGCCGAGAGAAGATTTCAGTCAAATAACGACGTTATCGAAGCTGGTCAAGAGAAGATACGCATGCAATCCAAAGACCTCTTCCAGGAAGATATTAAAAAGCCCCAATAATATCTTAATGCGTTTTTTATAAATAAATTCCTGCCTAAATTTGAACACTCCTCGTATATATTTAGTATATTTGAAATAGTATGTATAATTAAGATTTTTATCCCATACTGCAAAAATAGCACTGATGGATTTAATCACGTACTTAAGGAGATTATGACTCATCGGCACGGTTTATCTGTAACCGTCACTAAAATGCAATTCAAAGTACATACACTATAAACTAAAACACGATAAGGTATTGCCCATTCGTAATGATTATTAAATTCTCGCAAACCTAATAGAAAACACTAAGTCAGGGAAACCCATTCACGCTAATAATGCAAAGATAATCCAAATAGACATTTTCTTAAAATCTGTTTCATCTTCATAAATCATATGTTCTAGGAATTGTGAACTATCAATAATGCTGACAGGATATCCTATGAGTAGGAATAGATTAAGTTAGGTATTAAATAAGTAAACAAAGATTCGACTATCTTCTCTGTAAAATGTTATCAGCTGGCGTAGCTTCGACGATGTAAAAATCATCTGACAACAGTAAGCAGGAAAATTTGAAAACTCTCTATACACCATGAGTAATGGAATGTTTCCTTAGCAATCTTTGTTATTAACAAATGTCATTATAATTATAGTAATTATGAGGCACTAATCTGTAATATAGAATGCTTTTGTCATAACAAGTACAAGTGTTACAAGGTATCCTGTGCACAATGACTAATTAGATAGGTCATCCTTTATAAGGGTTTTACTCAAATTTTTTGATTTCAAAATTTAGTTTGATTTTTTACAAACAATGACGACCCTTAATTTGAAAAAATGCAATAACAATTACAATATAACATTAACACTATTATCATTTAAGTCGTCTTTGGTTGCCATGTAATACGTGATGCGGGTTGCGTTTTTCCAAGTTATGAGTCCCCGCAGTAAAAGAGCCACCAGATGCAATGAAATGGGACATACACTTATAACCAGGAACATTTGAGAAAAAAGAAAAAATTATACAGGATGAGTCAATTGAATGTATTTAATTAGAAATCGATATTACCGAAGAATGTATTGTGGCAAGCTTTTATATTATGGGTAATTTTTAATTTGTTTTGCCGTAGAAGTTGTATAAAATTAAATAAAAGAAAAATACAGAGTGGTTCACCTACAATAAAGATACTTAAATGTAACCCAAATTAAATACCCTGGGACAATCAATACTGATCATAACCAGTATTAGCACTATTATCATTTAAGTCGTGCTTTCTTGCTATGTAATATGTAATGCGTGTTGCATTTTCCAACTTTAGGATCATCTTAAATGGCACAACTGGCGCAATGAAATAGTCATAAGCATTGGACCAGGAAAATTTTAGAAGAGGCCACATACAGGATGAGCCAATGGCATGTATCTAATTACTGCGGTTGTTATTAACAAAACGTATAGCACAAACAATTTATTGTAAATGGTTTGCAATTTTAGTAATTATAGGTAACAGATTCATTTAAGTTTACAGATACCATAAAAGATTATTAATTCCAATAGGACAATCTACAGGGTGGCTCACCATGAAGATGACCCTTATGTTGGAAAAATGCAACCCACATTACAAATTACAAGACAACCAATAACTACGATGTTATTCGGACACATACATCAATATTATTTAAGCCGTCTTATTTGCAATGGAATATATACATTGAGTTACATATTACTACTCAAAGGTCGTCACTTTCGACGAGTCTGATAAAAAGGACAAAAATGTGAACCACCAATATTTGAGAAAATCCATATACAAGATTAACCAATGAAAGCTATTAACGCATTACAAGGAAACTTAGAGAATGTTTAAATTCAGGATAATTTGAGTAAAAGCCATATACTAAGTGATTCATGGGAGAGTACAAACCTACCATTCCAAAAATAGGTAAGTAGTCCAAATACATATTACAAGATACTACAATATCTAAATGTTCGTTGGCGGTATTATGAATCAGAGATATCTGATATGTTACTCTACTCGACTTTAAGACTTAAGACAGCAAAGTCTTATTTATAAATATCTAAGTTTAAGTATTTTAGATATAATATTCTTCGAACTTTGTTTAAGTTGAATGAGTTTTACTTAAGCCAGTAACTGTCAAGCATATGAAACAGACGTTTCTCATTCACAGTATCGTCAATGAACATTTGGATATCTCAGGATATTGTGATACATATTTTGGGTTGTCTATCTTTGGAATGGTAGGTTCGTACTCTCCCGTGAATCACCCTGTATAGATTGAGCTATATCTAGTGAGTCACCATTGCTATTACCAAAAATGTTTATAAGTTCAGTAGGTAAATATAGGCAATTAGTAGGTGCTAAAATTTGCTTCTGTCGTAATTTAAAGTTTACAACCGTCTGATTAAGTGAATCAATTGTATAATAAGAAGGAGAAATAACTAAACTAGGAAAATGTGGAAAGTTCGTATACCGGATTAGGTCAATAAAATGAATTTAATTAACCACCAATCAGCGGAATGTCAACATTCAACTTCAAAAAGTATACAATTTTAGAATAATAGATAACCGATACGTACTAAAATATGCTTTAAAACATTAATTTCAAAACACCCCAAACTACAGGGTGGTCCACCTACAATGACGACTACAATCAAGTAATGCACAGGATGAGCCTATATATCTAATTAGACAGTGGCATTATTAATAAAGCGACATCACACTTTGTAGAAGATTTCTGTCCCCTCCGAAAATAAATTTTTAGTGTCCTTCCACTTGCACCGCATTTAACAGTGCACGCCACTTAATGTAATCAACTTTAACCGATTGATAATAATACACGTGTAACTGTCCTTCCGTTGCAACAAAATGTTCTCTTCCTTTTACCCTTTTTCGCCATCTACAAGTACTTCAAGTTCACGGACATGAGCGAAATAGAGTTTCAATGCAAATTCTACTTGATCGTCTTCTTTCTCTTCCATTGTTTAAATTGTCATAATCCTTTGCAGTATCTTCTATTTCAACATGTTGTTTAAAAACTTGACACAAAACTGGCTACGAAATGTTTAATTGTGGTGCGGCATTTCACTGGCTTATTTTCAGCAACGTATCATCTGTTCTAAACTGTTAATTTTTTCTTTTAAGCTCTAATCACGTCAGCCTTTGGAAAAGGTTAGAATGAAACTGAGTTAGCTGCTGCCAACCAGTCTGTGGGCTAAATTATAAGGAAGAGAAGTCTGGTGTCACTTGGGTTTAAAAATACAAACAAATATCCGCAAACCAGGATACTGTTCGTGGACGAAAACAGTACTAAGAAAAAATTTATAACATAAACAGAAGTAATGACTACTGTAAACGATGTTTCTTCTATGTAGTTGTATACATCCACCCGTTCTTCACGAAAGTGATGACAGTATCCGAATGAATTTAAGCTCAAATCACGTCAGCCTTTGGAAAAGGTTAGAATGAAACTGAGTTAGCTGCTGCCAATCAGTCTGTGGGCTAAATTATAAGGAAGAGAAGTCTGGTGTCACTCGGGCTTAAAAATACAAACAAATACCCGCAAACCAGGATACTGTGCGTGGACCAAAACAGTACTAAGAAAAAATTGATAACATAAACCGAAGTTATGACTACTGTAAACGATGTTTCTTCTATGTAGTTGTATACATCCACCCGCTCTTCACGAAAGTGATGACAGTATCCGAATGATAACATTGTTCGTGATTTCAATAAGCGCCGTGTGATAGAAGTTTTGCCACTTGATAATAAATTCATTCACAAACTACAATCCCGTATGGGGAACTAGACGCTCTGTATAAATTTTCGACTGAGGTCTACATTACAATTGATCTGCGCCAGAATTTGCATTCACAGTAAAACAAAAATAATTCCAACATAAGTAAATTTGTGATTCGGAAGATACGTAAAACCGTCGGTCCCGGTTGTTATACGAACATCTTTGATAATCGTAAACCATGTCGTGGAACTTCTCCCCTCTGTTCGACGGGTTAGGCTAGCCTCCTGCCCCGCATACGTGTAAAGGCGGCTCACAGAATCTACGTCACTGTAGGCCATTACCCAGACCATTGAGCTCTATACAGCAGAATAATATACGAGGTCTGTAAATTAAGTAATGAGACTGTAGCGTAGCGTTCGATCTGGCAACACTAGAGACGCGGGATGTGATCAGCCTTAAGTACGAGTTTGAACTCGCTAGTCATTTAGCCGTTTTTTCAACATCCAGAGAAATGATTGGAAAAACATTATCAAGACCCTTTTCAATAACGAAAGACTCAGACAAGGTTGCCCGCTATCGGCTACACTTTTCAATATACATTTGAACCATGCCTTACAACAATGGAGAATTAAGTGTCAAGGCATGGGAATACCGATCACAGATGACTCAACATGATTTACACAACATTTCGCTAATGATCAGATAGTCATAGCACAAGATAAGGAATATATGAAACATATTATTATATATGAGCAGAAAATTAATAGAAGAATATAAGAATTGGGGACTACAGGTAAATTACAATAAGACCAACTACCTCTGCATTGGAACACCACCACAGAACTTGACACTGAATGACGGACAGATAATAAGAGCCCATGAGGAATACACATACATTGGAACAAATATATCCAACATGGGAAGAACGGAAGAAAAAATTGAAAGTCGAATAGCTAAAGGGAAAAGGTGATAGGCTGCTTGAACTCGGTATTATGGAACAGAAGAATTCCTAACGATAGAAAAAAGCAGCTATACAATGTAATATTTAAAAGCATAACACTCTACGGATGTGAGACATGGCAAATTAATCAGAACCAAACCGGAAAACTACAAGCAATAGAAATGGATTTCTGGCGAAGATCTGCAGGTATTTCACGACTGGACAGGGTTAGAAACGAAAGAATACGGGAAATAATGGACATAGAGACAACTATAATTGAAAGCATACGCTGATATTGAGTTGATATGGACATGTTCAAATAATGAACGACGAAATAATTCCGAAACTAGTATTACAATGGGAACCAGAAGAGCGCAGAAAGAAGGGGAGGTCGAGGGTGACTTGGATAAGTGGAATCCACAAAGCCATACTATCGTGTTTTGCTTCAGACTTGGGCACAGTGCAATGAAAACTTTTGCAAAACTTCGGCAGGCCTACGGAGACAGCGTTTTGTCAAGAGCCCAGGTTGCTCGGCGGTTTAAGGCATTTTCAGAAGGAAGAGAGTCGATTGATGAACCTCGGAACGAAGACCTTCATTTTCAAGAACCGATGAAAATGTCGACAGAGTGCGGGATCTTGTGCGTTCAGATCGTCGGTTGACAGTCAGAATGATCGAAGAAGAGTTGAATTTGACTCACACCACCGTTCATCAGATTTTGACCAATGAATTGGGGATGAGAAAAATCTGCGCAAAAATGGTTCCGAAATACCTTTCGCAGGGTCAAAAGGACATAAGCAAGGAAAGGTGCATTGATTGTTTGGAATCGATTGAAAATGATCCCCATTGTCTGGAACGTGTCATTACTGGTGACGAGTCTTGGATGTTTGAGTATGACCCGGAAACCAAGCGCCAGAACATGGAATGGCATACTTCAACCTCTCCAAGGCCAAAAAAAGCAATAATGAGCAAGTCGAAGATCAAACGCATGCTGATTTGATTTTCTGATAGCCAGGGAATCGTTCACACAGTGTTTTTGCCTCAAGTCCAAATGGTTAATCAACACTTTTACAGAGAGATTCTTGAAAGACTTCGTAAAAGGGTCATGCGTGTAAGAAGAATCAAGAACAACTGGGTGTTGCATCACGACAATGCGCCTTGTCACACAGCAATTTTAATAAACGTTTTTTGGTCAGTAAGAACATTCCTGTGGCTCCTCAGCCTCCTTATTCGCCCGACTTGAGTCTTTGTGATTTTTCCGAAAACATTCAAACGACTGTAACCGGCCAACTGGAGGCTATTCCAGTGTCCGAGTGGATGAACCGTCTCCAGCGCTATGTGGCTTTCCAAGGCAGTTACTTTGAAGGAGACAATGTTGAATTGTAATTTTATTCGAATAAAAAAATTGAAAAAAAAATCAGTCTCATTGCTTAATTTACACACCTCGTAAACTGAAAAATTTGGAATAACTAACAGTATTTGTAGTGGATATCTGACAGTTCAAGAACAAATCGTACTCCAAAAATATTGATAGGGAAACGAAACGGTTAGGCAGAGTTCCGAAAACAAGATATTATGTTTTTCTCCAGTTTTCATCATTATTGCAATGGCAATAATATTAAAAAAATGTTTTGCAAGCAAATTACATTTAAATACTCCTGTTTTTTAATTTTACATTTGAATGGTTAATCTATTTTTAAGATTTAAAAATGAGTACACTTTGTTACTTCATCAAGTATAAACAAAAAGTTTTAATGTTCTTGTGTTGAATACCTGGTTCATGATGGGAAAATTTTTTAAGAACCATATAAGTTTTATTAACATACAATGGAAAGTATTCTCTAATCTACTTTTTACCAACAAAACGATGTAGATTATAGCAAAAACGAGTTTATTTATAAGCGTATCCGCATTTCAGCATTCGGAGTTTCTAAATAACGTGGAATATTTTAGCATTGGTTCAGTTTCGAAAAAACAACTTATGTTACAAACATTGCCCAATCTCTATTGTTCGGCGATAATGATGTCATAATTTGAAAGACGTAGTTATCTTATCTTATCTTCTCAGTTTGATTAGAACCAAAAAACGAGTCAAAGTTATTGTTCCGTTTGAATCACCCTGAATTTTATTATTAACAATTTTTGTTTCGCCAGGAAAGCGTGAAACTGTAACCTTTGTACAAAATAGGTTATCTTATCGAAACGTATTGTTATAATTAATTCAATGGTGAGCGTACTAACCGCAAGTTTGCCGATAATGTTTTAGAATGTAGCACCAATTGGACACGCACACTTTATTTATTAAAAGGACGACACGTGAGTGATAAATGGCCGTGCAAAAAAGAAATTAATTAGAATTATGTGGGAAATCCTAAAAATAAAACTGAAGTCAGTCGTGCTGGTTCACCTTTACGAGTATTCACTGTAGGTGGTTCCGATTTATTTAATTTTTGTCCAACAAGTTTAGTAATTTTATTCTTCTTCTTCTTTCTACATGTATTAGGCTTATTGCCTGTTACGTCCCTTGATCTTTCCACTTTTTCCGTGTCGCCCCAAAGATCTTCTTCCTCTTGCTCTAGACTGCCATAAAAAAATAAAATCGTTCGGCTAAATTAGGTGAATCAAATTACTAAGTTTCGTTGACCGTCTGGATTAGATAAAAAGTTAAACTCATTCACGTACTGCTATTCGACCAAAAACAGCAGTGTTGAATTTAGAATTAGCAGAGAAAACGTGATAGAAATTACAAACCCGCCAAAATTAGAACTGATTTAAGTTATTAGCAAAACGTGCTCTAAGTGGTATTAAGTATATTAACAAGTTATATAACGGAACCGTGTCAAAGTAGAAGAGCGATTCCTTAGAAATTCAAAACAAATTGCTCAAAATTTTAGTTATGATTTACACAGCTCACAAATTGAAAGGGAGTTGTAAATATACCGTCTATCTCGGTTATAGCAAGATCTTTGCGACCACCATTATTAATTTGTAACGTATGTTAAACGTAACCGCTGGAAAGCTTAAACAATACTTAAATGACATATTACTTATCATAAAAATGTCATAAATTTCAGGATTATCTAAAGCGCATGAGTAAAGTGGTAATACCGTTGAATATCCAGAAGTAAGTATTGGCTTCGGCTGAGCAGATGGCTTGAGACAGAAATGCAGACCTAATACGTCCTTCCGATCAAATTCCCTGCATTACTATTCTGCTTAAAAACATTTCTATCGCATTGAGAATATGCTGCACTAAATTATATGTCGTATTTGATTTGATTTGGTTGATTTTTATAAGTATTCAACATTATTTTCTAAATTTTGCTGTATGAAATTCAATATGATATTATAGTAACTGAATCACAAAACAACACACACTGGCAACAGAAAAAAAAACAATATTAACAACGATAACAAACAAAATATTAATATCAGTCACAAACAAAACTCTCAGTAACAACTTAAAAAAACACAAATGATACTTTAGCACTAAACACGTTCAGGAATGATGTCAAAATACAACTAAACGATTAATGTAAAAGATATTTTCGAAGGTGGTAGACATTGCAAATTTGTTTATTGTATAAGTTTCCTTCTAAAAAGTGAAATTACCTTACTTTAGCCCCCTCATACCATCTAGTCAGCCGCGGGCAAGATTAGTGCAAATTGAGAGATATAGCTTAAGAAATTTGTATCAGCTACTGTCCAGAGGGAATAAAACACACAAGAAATGAAAAGCAAATGAGAATTCCCGTAAAAAATGATCTTACCCATGTCCTAGTCCTGCTTATACAAATTTGAGTTACTTTCTTCAAATAATTGTTTAAAGACAATATAAACTAATAATACAATGTGAGAGAAAAAACTGAGCAAGCCCAAATCAGGTTGTAAGTCTTCTATGGTGAACATACAACAGTTAATAATAAATTAATGTTTATTAAAAAAGAAAACCAGTATATTACAAAACCGGAATTTTAAAATTGGTTAAACTATTAAATGTACAATTTTTCGGCAAACATGAAATACATTTTTTGAAGATATATTTAGGCCATGTCGAATATGTCCAAAACTATGCAGAGTTATTTGATTCGTAAATTTCTCTGTCAACCCGTTTTCTCGATTTTGTTTGTTCTGTCAAACAACCATATTAGTGCAAATCATCTATAATTCGGTTACACACATTTTTCCTAAAGCTTTAATGAAATATCTTACTTTTATTTCTTTTAAGCCAAACTTTAATTATTAATTATTCAATATAATTTTTTGAGTAAGTTAAAGAAAAGCCTACCTGTTTTTCTCACAAAGATTTAATGAAAATAGAATATCACAAGAATATTTCGTGTCCAAACGCACACACCCTCGACGAGCGGGAGGCGTGGGGCTCCGACATGTCCGAAAAGATCCGAAACAGCCCGAGCGAGAGACGACACAAAAGTGGGACCATATTTCTTTGATTTTTTGTTTAAAAATTTGTCTCATAGGTTTTAACGTATTTTAGGCGACTTTTTTCATCGTCTGCGTCTTATTATTATGTATTGAGGTACATTTTTCTTTGGAAATACAAACAGGAAACAATGCAAATCTAAACATTCACTTCGTAATCGCTCGTTGCAACCGAGCTGGTCGTAAATGGGTTGGATTGTTTTGCAGGTCACTGCTTATATTTTATTTAAATTATTCCTATCTTCTATATCTTAGACAGCTTTCTATATTAAACTGTAGTCTAATCAAGAATTTGTCATGGAACGGATTTGGCTTTAATTATCCCTTCTCGCAGACATTAAACTGCAAGCTAAATTTTCAGAAAAAGGTGTTATACACTTACGAGAATCGTAGAATAATTGGTTCAGTCGTTTCATGGTTCTGCAAAAGCAGTTCTTTATAAAATTATACAAACTTTTCATGCAAAGCGTTCAAACCTCAATAGCCCTACGCAGGCTACGCCACTGGGATTAAATATAACTAGATCTAACATAATTATATGTACCGAAAAAAAACATTGCATTTTCTAAACATTGTATTATAGCATAGTGAAGATCTTTCAAAGTCTCTTCCAAAAATTTTAATCTCTTTTTGCGTTTTACGATCTAAGGATAGTCAACGAACCCAATAATAAATTTCTTTTCTAACTGTAGCTCACTTTTACTACAACTTAACAAATTCAGAGACAAGTTTAACCGAAAACGACTATTTTGTAACTTTCACGTTCGTTTTGACATAACAACTAAATAAATGTAAATGAATAACATTTCGGCGTTTCATAACTAATTAATTTAGACTCTATTAAAGAAACTTTTGGTTAAATAATTAACCAAACCGCGTGACATTTGTTGAATATTTTGGATTATTTCTGGCATTGTGCGTTTAATTTGCGAAAAATTAATGTTTGAGCAATTGGGTTTAAAACCTTGAGGTATTTTCTAGATGCTCCATCATCTTTAGATGTTTCCACTTGAACTAAATTCTATACGTAATTAATGATTGAGTAACAATGACCCAATATGGACTGAGCGCATAAAACATGCCCGGAAAAACGCGATCCTGTCTGGTCAAAACCAAACCTACTCCTTTTGACTTGTTTGGAACTTTCTTAATTGTTTCGTACGTTTAACTGGGATTCTAACTCGATTTACATTTTTTGAACTAATTCACCTTATTTACTAGTCAGTTCGAGCATCAGCCAAAATTCCTTTTTCAATGCAACTAAATTTGAACATTACTTAGTTTATAATTATCCCACTCCTGATTTGTCAAAAAATAGAACTATACAAAAATGATGGTTAGAGTACAATACCAAAAATGTGTCCTGAATTTGACCTTTGCAGTCACTTGAAACGGGCCTACCATTTTCGTTTCCATGCTCAAATTGCAGCTACAATCTTGATACCAAACACTAGAACCATTTTTACCATTTAATAGCGCATGTAATTAAAAACCAAGTAAAGATACTTATCAAAGGAACTAACAATCGTGCGAGTTAAATCGAAGATTTCCTGTTTAACGACGGTATTTTACGTAAATGGACTTTAATCTCTAATGAGGCGACATTACGAACCCATTACGCTTTCACTAAGCTATTTTGCTTACCTCTGATGCGGGAAATTCGAAGTATTCGGCAATTTTATGATAGAGCTCCCTGACGTTGGAAAATCCAGAAATAAGTCCCGTGGGACTTCCATGTGCAAGCTGGCAGTGGAAGACGAGCTGGGGCCGCCCTACAGGGGGTTCCTGTGCTTTTCCGACGTTGTTATTTTCGTAATTTTCACTAGGTCCATTATTCGTCAGGGGCGCAGGTTTTGGTCGGTTTTTCTTGAACATTTCGCACACTGTAGTCAAACACGTCAATATTAATTCACTAACTAATGGAAACCAACCGAGGACTCACATCACCGATACGATTTGATATCTGTTATCACAATTATCTTCCAGATAAGCTGTTACCGACGATGCCGCATTTTGCATTACTAAACATACGTAGCTGTTACCTTTGCTGTACTAAGCAGTTAACTGAGCAAGGTGGCTCCGGCGGAAAACAGTTTCGAGTGGAATGCAGGAGCGATTATGAAGGAATTGCTACCGGGAAATGGAAAACCGGGTCGATACTTTCGTCCAGTAGAGATTTAGTGGGGCAACTAGTTTTTAATATTTTTTAAATGAATTTCAGCTATTTAAAATTCTGTTTTATTAATAAATAAATATATAATACTAAATAAATCTCTTGTAAATAATAACAAATACAATGGAATTGCTTAATAACTACACTAGACATTCATATTCCCCACTGCTGGTAGATTCATCACGTGGGGACGTTATGAAGTATATCTAGTCATACCTATAAATTACACTTATATGGTAAATTAAACTAAGTTTGGATCGGGCATTAGTTAATTAATTTAAGTCAATTTTAATTTCTGATTGAGGTACATGTTCGTGTACCACGTCCCGGTGCTTAATGAATGATAAAAATATATTGTACACCATTGTGACTGCGTTTATGTACAAAACTTGGTATTTAACAGGAAGGTAGTAAAAATTAATGAATTGGGTTGGAGGCCATATGCACCAGTCCACCTGGAAAAAAATTTGATTTATTAGCGTCGATACCTACAGATTCCAAGGTTACATAAATTGACATGATTTGTGGGCAGACAACCAGCAGGGCAAGAATTGTTGCAAATTGCAGAGTTTCCAGGCTACTAAAGTGGTTCGAAGTAAGCGTTTTCTATTGTTACCGTAGCTACGTTAACGTTAACGTAATGGTGAAAATATCATCAAAAAAGTTATAGCAGCTGATGTTAAAAATAGCACAAAAATAAGGTTAAATCAACCAACGTTTATAATATCTATATGTGGACTTAATTCAAGGTCCGTTGAGTAGCTATATATTATACTAATATTTAACGCAGTGTATACTCGACGCACCTTGAACTTAATTTAGTGAATTTTTCACTTAATTACAAACTACCATCCTTTAAGAAAATAATGCACAAAACCATAATACTAGGATTTATCTGATTTTCTTACAATCAGAACAATGCCAAGACTTTATTATCAATTTATTTTATCCCTTATTATACGTATTGTCTTTTACACTGGCTGCAGTTCGCTTTCCAGCGTTTATGTAGATTGTAGATAGATAGTTTTTACGTAACAATTAATTATACAATGTCATATTATTAATAACTAGGGCTAGCATAGTTAGGCAAATTGCCTTTTTTTAATAAATGGAAGGATTAAAGGCAGGCCCAATTTTAAATCCGTTTTAGAATGCGTACAATTCAAAAATGCAAATTTTATTTTGCATTTTTTGCGTCTTTTTTAGGATTCTGCCTTTTTTTGAAAAATTTCCTATTTTTCTTGCCTTTTTGCGCCTTTTATGTATATTAAATTAAAAAATTAAGAAATTTAGTTCATAAATTTTCAATTAAAAAAAATTTGTACTAGCAATTTTCTAAGAAAAATGCACATTTTAAATTTCTGAAATAAATTGTAGAAAGTATTATTTCCAAGCACTTAAGGGTAGAGGCTTAGTGGGTTTTACCCTTTATTGTTACCGGCTGAAAATTTCTCAGAAGGATTATTTTCTTGAGATTAATTTTAATGAAGGGATCAGTATTGTCAGGAGAACGTTTTCTACTGAATCAGCCCGTTTGTCACAATTTTCGAAGGTGTTAACATTGTGATTTGCGAAGTGCATCGACTGTATTTCAAGTGATAATGAATTTTAAAAATGCCAGTTGTTTTTATTTTAACTTGAATAGATATTATGCTGTTGCTTTTTCCCTGTTAGTTAAACACCGTTTCTTTTAATTTACTCAAGTATTCTTCAGATTTTGTAATTTTTTACCTTTTCTGTCTTTTTTTGGTAATGCTGCCTTTTTTTTCGTTTTTACCTTTTTTTACTTTATTTTTGCCTTTTTAGTGTTTTTTTAAATCTTTTTTTGTCTTTTTGCCTGCCTTTTTTGAGATTTTATTTTGCCTAACTATCCTAGCTCTATTAATAACACCGAATTTACCTATAAATTGATATACATTCCAATGAAGGGAACAAACAATTAACAAAAGTACAAAACGTTCTTCTTTCTCCATTAAATCGATGATATCGAACAGTTAACTGCATTACCACAAAAATATGATTTTACTAAGTGTTTTTATTAGTTTAAGAAATAAAACAAAAACTTAGATGTATAATATTACAAGCAAGGGCGCATCCAGCTCAAAAAGGAAGGGGGAGCAGCTTTCTAAATCCAACTTCTTTCGAGGGGGAAGGGGGTTCCTGGGGGGATAATTTACTATTTGTTTCCATAACGACGGAAATTAATATAGGATAAATAAGGCCCTCTTTCCCACTTTTCAAATTCAAATTAAATTTAAAATAAATTAATTAACAAAATGTTTCAACACTAAGCAATAGAAAAAACCAAAATTACAAATCAAATTCAACTATTTGAAAAATTTAGAAATTAAGAAAATTATAGTAAATGTTCAAAATGTCGCCCCCAGCTTCTACACACGAAGCACATCTACGAAGTAAATTCCTGCGCAACGCTCCAAATATACCAGGAGTCTGTTGAACTTCATAACATGCAGGAAGAATTCGCGCCGTAAGTTCTTCTACAGTTTCAACCGGGGTAGCATACACTAACGTTTTAACATGACCCCACAAAAAGAAATCAAGTGGGGTAAAATCAGGAGAATGTGGAGGTCACGCCACATACCCTCCTTGACCTATCCATCTGTTGGGAAAAGTGTTATTTAAAAATTCCTTGACTTCCGCCGAAAAATGAGCAGATGCACCATCGTGCTGCAGCCACATTTGAGGTGGAACATCTTCCAAAAGTTCAGGCAGGACATGGCGCAATAAATTTAAATAAACTGTTCCTGTTAACCTTTGGGGTAGCAGATATGGTCCAATGAGTCTATCGGCAACAATCCCGGCCCAAATTTTTACTGAAAATCTTTGCTGGTATCTTTCTTGAACCACGGCATGGGCATTTTCATCGTCCCAAATGTGGCTATTGCTACTGTTGAATATTTCTTCTTCTTTTGTAAAAGATGCTTCGTCACTAAACAGAACGTTTACTTGGAATTCTGGATCCTCATTACACCGTCGCAGAAATTCCTGGCAAAATTCTACCCTTCTGGGAAAATCTACTTGAACCATGGCTGGTACCTTCTGTGGATGGTACGGATGTAGCTGCTGCTCATGTAGTACTTCCCATACTGAAACATGATCCACTCCCATTTTATGAGCTATGGCTCTTGAACTAGTAGAAGGATTTTCAGCCACTCTCTCCAAAACTTCTTTCTCAAAATCCACCGTTCGCCTTGTTCTGGTAGCTCCACAATTGTGTCGGTTGACAACGAATGTACCTTCCTCCCGCAGCCGACGTGAAACTAGACCAAAGGCCTTGTGCGGTGGATGATTCCTATTCGGAAAATGTTCTTGGTACAGGCGAGCAGTTTCGCGTGCGTTACCGCACGCAGTTCCATACATGAACATCATGTCATGCTATTCGGCAAAAGTATAATTCGCCATAACACAAAAATACGAAACACAGAATGAAAATAACGAAGAAAATAATTATCAAAAAAATCACAGAACGAAGAAAACGAATCACAAAAGGCACAGAAAGAAACGAATGCAAGAAAAGTCAAAATATATCACAAAAATATCGAATTGTGTCAAAATTGACGTTATTTGTATGCATGTATGTCTAGATCGTTTTTTTTTTTAAATTCCGTGTGACCTGTACAAAATAATTTAAAACACAATTTGGTTTGCCTATTTTTAGGCACTTCTTAAAGAATCTTTAAGAGCCTTTATTTTCTGAAGGAAACCTTTTGACCACACATTTATCAACCAAAGTTGTTTGCTTTGTTGTGTTTTGCAAGCCCTAGAAGTTTGTCTCTACAATTCATTAACACCCTGTACAGCGCTTGTTCTGTAGGGCTGTGAAAGCCAAATCAGTAGCGCCTTTCTAATGGTTGGAAAAAACCATTCGCTCTTTTTTAAAACCTCGATGGTATCTGGCGCTTCTTTTACCTCATTCCACATTTTGAACCACAATTCCATTTCTCCTTTGATGCCTTCCAAATTGTAAAAAATTGCACAAGAGGAAGTACTTTCGTTCCATTTCTCCAATGAGACATCTCTTATGTTACTGGGATGGAAATGTGTCAATGAAAATGCAGGCGATTTGCCTGCAGAAAATCTGACTTCTAAAGATGATATGATGGCATTCAAGTAAGGAATTATTAGAGAATTTCTCCAAAATTTGGATGGATTTCTGGCTAGCGGGTTGATTCTATTCATTTGTCGGCCATCAACGGGAGTGGCGGTTAGATCAACATTAAAATGCTTTACAATGTCGCCTGTTTCTTTCAAAACGTCAGCTGTGACGTTCTCCGTATCTTCCCGATGCTCTCTTAGCATGACGAGAATAGTTTGAATGTACTGGTAAGCTTTAACTATGTCAAGTGCCTTCAATTGTAGTGTATTTGCTACGTGTTCCAATATAGAGGAATACTTCGCAATTAATGCTACTGACAGAACAAACGATGTTTTGCACGCCACTGCATGTATTTGATATACATTTTTTCTTGTTCACATGTTAACAAGCAACCTATTAATCAATTTTTCAGAAATTTGTTATTCATATTTTTTCTATTTCAGTTTACATTTTTTCCACATTGGTCCCCTCCCCCCCCGGATACGCCCTTGATTACAACTATGTTACAAGATATGTGTATTGAATTTTCTACAAGGTGTCCAACAGGAAATTGATATTTTATAAATAAATGGAGTAAAATGTAAGCATTTTTTTCATGTCAAATATCTTCATTACTAGTGAAGATTAAGAGTAAAACTCGTATGATAAAAGTTCAAATTTTTTTCAGTATATTCTTAATTGTCGTTGAGTACTAGAAAAATGCTGGGAGTTCGACATAGACGTATACCAGCTGTACCTGGACTTGCAACAAACATACGACAACATCGATACGGAAAACCTACACAGTATCATCATAGATCTCAACATACACCCAAACTAGTCAAGACTAACGCGACTAACAATGGACAACTCAGAAAGTAGAGTGAAGATACGGGGAAACCTAACGGAATCATTTAAAATAAACCAAGGGCTTAAACAAGGAGATGGTCTGGTCCCCCCTTCTATTCAACTTAGCTCTAGAATACGCGGTGAGGAAAACCACAGTAGATACCAACGCATCGCTGCTATAAAATCCAGCCAAATAGCCGGATACGCAGATGACATCAATATCCTCGGAAGGAACATAAAAACAATGAAAGAAATCTACATAGAACTCGAAAATGCTGCGGCGGAGATCGGCCTAGAAGTCAATGAAGATAAAACCATGGTGCTTATACAGATCAGGAGCAACCGGAGAAGAGGCTAAAACTTAACCATAGGTAACCAGAATTTTGAGGTAGTAAACGAATTTACATACCTGGGCTCTAACATCTCCAAACAAGACGAAATTGAAGAGATACAAAAACGAATCAGTAAAGTGAACAACAAAAACGAATCAGTAAAGTGAACAAAACATACTACAGCAACGTCCACAGAAAAACAAAGCTGAAATTATCCAAACAATAATTCGTCCGGTTCTATGCTACGGAAGCGAAACGTGGACTCTATCCGCAAGGGCGGAAGCAGCCATAAATGCCTTCGAAAGGAAAATTCTACGAAGAATTTATGGGCCAATCAAGGAAAGCGACCAATGGAGAATTAGGTACAACCATGAGTCATATCAACTGTTTGAAGAAGCTGACGTCGCAATGACCATAAAATTGCAGAGGCTCAAATAAGCAGGACATTTACAACGAATGGACGAGACGAGGATACCTAAGAAGGTTTTCCAAACGAAACCAGAAGGCCCAGTGGGAAGACAAAATACAAAGTGATGCACGAACCATGCTGGCAATCCACAATTGGAAAGGGAAAAAACAGACAGGGAAAGCTGGAGGCGGAAAATAGTGGAGGCCAAGGTTCAATTTGGACTGTAGCGCCATTGGATGATGATGATTATTAATTGTTAAAGGGATCCTAAAACGACCTCGCAATTTCAAATTAAATAAGTTTTACATTCATCATCATTATCATCATCATCAACAGCCTTTCCGTCCCACTGCTGGGCATCGGCCTCGTCGCTGCCACGTGTTTCTCCTCAGCGCTAAGGTAGAAACACGGGGGACCTACAGTTTAATGTCGATTCCGAACGACAGAAATTCCAGAGAAGGTTTTTAGCATTAAGATCCCACGGTTGCAAGCCGAATTGGGAAATTGTATATGGTGGGTTGCAGACAAGATTTTTATAAATCTGCACAGTAATGCTGAGATTTCGATCCCAAGCCAGAATCGACGTTTCATTCAGAAAGCGAGCGCTCTACCAATTTAGCTACCACCACACACATTACATTGACCAACCATTATATTCCTTTCCCTGTCCTCTCCACGACTTAAGAGTTGTCTTCGTCAACGCTGGAGAGAAAACTACAGCCAATGTAAATGACGATGTGTATAATATACAACAAAATAAATTAGTTCGTCTTGGTGTTGTTTTGATTTTAAGAAAATTATATAAAACTTGACAATGGGGTTACGTTCACTATGTTCTTAAAGTTGGTATTTTGTAATAAGGTGAAAAAATTACACTAAGATAAGTCCACACATCTAAAACTAGGTTGAGTTTACTAGGACCTCGGTGGGGCAGTACGAATATGCACTGTCAGTCGAGGTCACAGTGAAATGCGGTCCGTTCGGCCGCTTGGTCGAACTCCGGCTGAGGCGACCGTATCTCACTTTATTAAGTTTAGGGTGCATATTGCATGAATGTTTAGTATGTAAGGGACACCCGCACCCCCTTGAAGTAATGCGAAAGCAATTGCGGAGGGGGGTAGTGTGAATGTTTAAAAAAACAAAAAGATTGAGTTTACTATATTTTTGCATAGTTTTGGGATTTTTTTCACTTTATATCCATATTTGGTATGTTATCTACTAGTTAAAGAAACAGCAAGTTGAAAGTTATAGTATATTATGTATTTTGAGTCACTTTAACCGACCGCCCTTAAGTGATGGTATTTTGTTTAGTTTATGACGTATAACAAAATGTTATATTTGAAATAGTTAAATTTAGAACCATTAAGAAATTTATTTCTTTCTCTTTTCAAGAATATTACAAGTAAGCTAAAAATGATAAACATTATAGTACGCCTAGTACAAAAATTTAAGAATACTTACTTTTTCCTATCGTACTAATAATGTGGCAAACAATTTACAAATTAAATACTTTTATTTACGCTTAGAGACTGACTTTAATTTATTTATTTATTAATACATCTATACAATTATCCTTATAGTTAAATTATCATCAACAGCCTTCCGTCCCACTGCTGGGCATCGGCCTCTTCTCTGCCACGTGTTTCTCCTCAGCGCTAAAGTAGAAACACTGGGGACCTACAGTTTAACGTCGAATCCGAACGACAGAAATTCCAGAGAAGGTTTTTAGCATTAAGATCCCACTGTTGCAAGCCGAATTGGGAAATTGTTAAATTATAGGATGGTCTAAAATACTAAACAAATAGAGAAACAGAAGAATAGAATGCAATTAGCCATTCCATTTCAAACCTGGACTAAACTTTAGTGAATTCAAAACAAATTACCTACCCAGTAATATTTACAAAACATGTATTATATAATTTCTATAATTTTGAACACATATCTCTATTCTTCTTATCTTATTCGATTTTTTCTGTCAACTCTTCTATCGATCACTCTTGATACAAGGTTTGTTCGGAAACTAAGGATTGTTTAAATATCCGCGCCAAATGAGGGGGCGGGGGTTTTTTAGTGGTTGATGAGCTAGCCACACGTCACTTTACCATGGTTCTATCATTGTATTCAGTTGTGTAATAAGTAAAATGAACTCAAAGATTGAAAATCCCGCAAAGTGTAAAGCGCGCGCTGTGTTTCGTTTATTCCACGCAAAAAAACGAAAACGCTGCCGATATTTACCGTCAAATATACCAGGTTTATCGTCCAGGTATCATGAATGCACGAAGAAATGAGGGTAAAGACAAACACTGCTGTAGAAATTTTAGAGATAGCCGAACAAACGTGCACGATGAAGTGTTCCGTTGTCAACACCGATCTTGTGGAAAAAGCTAACAAGAAAATTCGTGAAAATAAGCGTTTCACGGCTTCGGAAAAGGCGGCATAATTTCTTCAAATTTTATGTACGGTACTGTATGAACTTGTTATGAACATACTACAGTACAAAAGCCAGCGAATGACCTCTGCACTGACTTTCTTGCATAGCTACAAAACGGATGGCAATGGGTATCTGAATCATATTGTGACTGGCGATGGGACTTGTATTTCATACACAAATTTTAAAGCCAAGCAACAATCAATTCAGTGGAAGCATGCGAGTTCCCTCAAAACCAAAAAGTCAAAGAAACGTTCGAGAATCGAAAGCTTCTAGCTACTGTCTTTTTGGGACAGGAAAGGCGTATTGTTGGTTGATTTTCTGGTACGTGGTACGGTAGTTAATGCAGACGTGTATGGTGAGACGGTAAAAATGTTGAGAAGGGCGATTCAGGATAAAAGGCGAGGATTGCTAACCGGACTTCCGACCGCACGCGGCGGCTCGTACTGTGCAACTCATTGAGCAATTAAATTGGGAAATTTTTAACCATCCCATACAGTCCCGACTTAGCGTCGACAGCTATCACCTGTTCCTCCAACTTAGGAATTTTTTAAGAAAAAGTGACCGTTTTCTGGTCCACGACGACCTCAAAATAGCGCTACAAAATTGGTTTTTGTCTCAAGCGGCAACCTTCAATGGCAAAGGTATACGAAAACTTGTACAACGATGTGGTAAGTGTTTAAATTCGAATGGTGACTATGTAGAGAAATATTTTAGGAGTGTATCTGAAATTTAAGCATATTAATCCTTCTTTCAACTTTACATTTTTGTTTTACAGCCCTTAATTTCCGAAGCCTCGTAGTTCCTCAGTTTTACCACTTAAACCCTTCACCCTTTTGTTAAATTTTATCAGTTGGGTACTGCTATAAATAAAAGTTCAGCAGAGCCAGATCAAGAAACCTGTGTGGCCAAGCCAATTATAAAATAGCTGTGATATAGAGCTATTTACCATGTAATTATTAGGAGCTCCATCTTGTTAATAATAAATCTGTCATAGTTTATTTGCTAGGACATCATCTAAAATATTCCTTATATGTGAAGTAAAAATGTTTATATACCACTTCACTGCAATGATTCTATCGGTGACTAGGAACAATTTGGAATGTGTTTTTAGTGCTTCAAATATTTTTTTGTTAGTTATTATTTCATTACTAAAATTCACATCATATGTTCATAAAATACTTTTTGCAAAATTCGTGTTAGGTTTTCTTAAAACTATTTATTTAATTATATCCTCCACTAAGAAGTGCAACTGTTGGATAAATTTAATTTTATGTGGTTGGTATTTATATATTTCTTTATCGAAAGTACCGAGTTTTTTTAAATATTTAAACTACAACAATTATTATTCTTAGTGATGTTTATGGAGTACTAAAAGTAGTAGTACTCCATAGTGATGTTCTAGGTTTCTCTTCAAATCAAGCTTACACTTGAATTTCAGTAATTATTCATGTTCAATTATCGCTCAAAGCACTATTTAGTTTGTATAAACATTTAACAAATACACTATGACTCACAATTTGTGAGTAACCATTAAACAAAACAGTGAATTGCCCGTTATTTGTTCATCCTATAAGGTAAATGTAAAAATAATCACATAATTTATGTATTGAAATAAATGATTACAATCAATGCTTGAGAATAAATAGATCTATTAAATTTTTTAATTGTTTGCCACGTTATTATTAATATTTAGAAATTTAAAGTATCATCAATTTTCTGTTTGTAGCTTACTGTAATATTAGGAGAATATAGTCTTCTTTTTTAAGATTTTCGTAATACTTAAAGCTTAACATGTAAAAACTTATAACAATATTAAGAGAAAAAACTAAGCTTTCTAATAGTTCTAATGTTTAGTACGGCTACTGTTATAAACAATGCAAGTTTATGTGTAGGCAATAAACTGCTTAAAAATTATTATACCGTTGTTGTGAAACTTAGTTTTCTATCTCCACTATTACCAAAGATACTTTGATGTAAAGGACTAGGCGTTTTTAGTTTTCTACAAAAATGTAGAAAGCCAAATAAATAAATAATAATAATACTGCGAAGACATCTATCCTCAAGGTCTGTAAGACAACTTTCTTTTACGTACCTGCGTTGGGTTGATAAGCCCACGCAATTTCGAGAACTAGCCAAAAACTAACAACGACAACTCGTTTAATTGCGTAGCCATATTTTTAGTGAAATAAAATAAATATTCGACCAAATTTAAGTATTTAGTTAAATATTTTAATTATAAACACTCTTGTTCAGATTTAATTCACTTTGTATTTGAGAACTTGTTAAATGGTCTGCAGGGTACGAGATATTATTTTCTGATTCAAAGTTCATACAAAAAGGAGGAGTTTTGCGTAAATTTTATAATTATCCGTGCGTATATACCATTTATTTTGGGTAATTAATCTAGTTTTGTGTATGCGAGGCCTCGAATAGTCGAATCTAGACGTGAAATCGGTGGTTTGTGTAACATTTTTGAAGTGAATTAAGCTTCTAATTAATACTGATCTACGCATTATTGTTTTCCCTAGAGATTTTGGGTTCCGCTCTGGATTAAAAAGTTAAATCAGAGAAATAACGTACTGTGGTCCGTTCATTTTGGTTAATGAATGTGAATTTATATACATATAAATACTTGGGATTTTTTTGTATGCTTCATACATATATATATACCTTTGTATTGAGTAATTATTATTTTTTTGACCATTATATTGGGAATTCTGTCAATCATAACTGTGTTTTATTCTGTCTTGGAGAATAAGTTTAATATTATCAAGCAAGGTAAGTTCGCATCCAGGAAGATTCCTGTTTATCCAAAGTCATCTTCAAGGAGGAAAGGGTTTTTTTTAAACAGGTGGCGCCTAGGCTTACATCGAACCACCCTTCTTCGACTGTAGCTAGTCGAACCCTTGTCCTTGATACCGGGACCTTGCTTAGAAATTGATACTTCGCTTTTGTGTGCATAAAACCATTTTTGTTGTCGCCGTCATATAACTAGGGGTCACAACAATTTATATTTAATATCAATGATTTATCAACGTCTCTCGCACCATCTTCAATAAATTCCGTAATATCTACGAAGGAAACCAATAACGATAAAGAAGATACCGTGGCCGAGATCAGTATACAGAGTGTTACAACAACACGCGAAACCACCTTAGAAAACTGCTCTATACGATACACTGCAGGATTTATATTACGAAAATGTATACAGAAATTTAAATGCAGCACTTGCGAAAAAGAACTTTTGACAGAACCGCGATATCTGCGAACAAAATCCAAAATTAGAAAAAGTAGAACTGACACTGAACTAATAAAACAGAAGGCTTATCCCTGCAATGTATCTGTTTTCGGAAGATTCTGTTCGCCCAACGACGTGACTAATGAGGCTGTAAAAACAACTTTACAAGTTTTTGCTACATTGTATCCAACTGTAAAGGGCAAGACAAAAATAATGAATATTTTATATCGCACTGCCCTAAAGCAAATTAAAAAAATACTTCCTGGTTTTCTTATTGCTATTGAGTCTTGTATAAAACATAGGGAGTTTATAGTTCGCTATTGATTATTAGTACGTTTGCAAAAACAAACTACGTGGGAATCGAAATATATTCGACAACCTAAAAGCGGATTAAAAATGAATTCCAAATTTCGCAAATTATCTCACACCTGAGATTCCTAACATTTAATTCTTTGTATATTTGTACAGTAGGATAATGTTTATTTGTATATTGTATATAAAACAACACTGTATTGTAGCTGTAATAAAAATATTAACTGATTTTTTGCCCGTTATTTTTATTATGTTCATAGAGCATTAATCAATCAACTGCTTGTAAGTGGAAAGTGATTTATAAGATAAAATTTCAATGATAAGTTAGTGTAAATTCCATATAATTTTAATAAACCCTACATGTCAAATTTCATCAAAATCGGACCAGTCGTTTCGCAGATATCGGCGGTAACATGCGCACATACCCATGGACAGACATTTTCTAAAAACTACTTTTTGGGTTCCTAGAGATCCAAAACGGACATTTCCGTATATTTTCCTACCGTAATTACAATTTATGCACCAATTGAACAATTATTTAAAAAAACTAAACATTCCCAAAAAAGATCCTTATTGTTTATGTTTATGTATATACGAGTCCCTAAATAAATATCTAAACGCGAAGGAAATGAAAGTTGAGTACTACCATAGGCTAATAAATACCTAGACGTCTCAAGTAAATGACAAACTAGATTCAATCTAAACCCGCTGGGACCTTTGCGAAAGATGGCGCTGTCAGTTATTTCCAGTACTACCTGCAGTTGACCAAATACACTTTCAAATGACAGATTTTCTACATCGTTTACCTGGGCCACGTTAACTCAGAAGCAGGTAGCAAAGCCCATAGCGCCTTAACCCCAAGAATAAGGTGTTATGATGGTATTATTTTAATGAAAATGTTTCCAAATTTTACCTAGCCTAGAAAGTCACTTACAATCCTTGCCTATAAATATTTAATCTGTATATACTAGACAGGCGCTTCCTATTAAACATCGTAAGTAAATAAATTGGTATAATTTTTGAAAGTGAATATCTTTTTTGAAAAATTAAATTTTTGTTTTTTTCAATGTTCTCATGGTAGCCTTCGAATTTGGAACACTCTGTATGTATATATAAGTATGTAGGTATATAAAGAAAAAATAAATTTGCAACGTAGATAATTTTATTAACGCAGAGTTTATTTATAATTACACAAACAGTAGTACATCTAAATGATCTTAAGAAGAAGTAACAGCCATCAATAACGTATACACATTTAAGTGTGGGTTAAGTTTCGCAATTTTGCAACTCTTGTTTTAGCTTTGCGAATAAGTCGAGATTCCCAAGTGGTCTGCTTCAAAAGACGTACCAATAAAGCATACCTAATTATGAATTTGCGGTGCTTTTCACACTCCTCATTTTCAACAGAAATTAAGAATTCGGGAAACATTTGTATTACTTGCTTTTCTGCAACTTTATATAAATTATTAAGTATATTACAATTATGTTTAATCTTTGGGTAGACTTCTTCAAACACCTTCAAAGTTGTCAGTACCACATCGTTTGTTAAATTTGAGGGCGGACATAAGTTACCTAATTCTAAATTAGTCCTGGTTTGATAAGCTTTTTGTTTAATAAGCTCTTCAGTAGATTCGTTCATAACAGAACAGCTTTTTAACACGTTTTCGCATTTGTTGCACTTAAATTTAGATAAAACATTTACGTACAATGAATCCAGCAGTATATCTCACTGAACAATTTTCTAATGTAGCAGTTTTTAATGACGATTTGCTGATGGTCACGTTCACGTTTTCTAAAAAACAACATGATGCAGTTGCATCGGGAGCCGTGGTTAAGGGTTGTGTATACTTCTTAAATAAATTGGTATAATTTTTGAAAGTGAATATATTTTTTGAAAACGGCTGGTCAGATTTTGATGAAATTTTAAATTACAATTTTGAAACCGGGATGTTATAGAAG
>JABXWE010013776.1:0-18580 GCA_014611495.1 Limonius californicus
AGCTTAAATGCTAATTGTGATTCACCTTTGTATCGCCGTCGGGGCAAGACGTGTTTCCATGACAAAATAATATCTTTCCCCGGCGATCAAGGAGTACGAAATTTTTTAAAATCGGGGGTGACTTTTGTTTTTGTTGATGATGAGAAATGTCATAAAAATTGCAAAATCAAAAAGGCCCAATATACCATCATAAGATAAAATGTGAGTTTTAATCGGCGTTAAATGAAAATGTAAAAGTACTGCATGTTGGGAAGAGACGGCAGAGCACGGAAAGCAGAATCAGCCTGGAGGAGAGATGTGCAGTCTGTATACTTGTGAAGTAACAGTCCAGAGGCGTTTTTGCATGCTTAACTTCTGTGAAAAGGTTGGTGCAGTTTTAAAAAAGAACTAATTTCGGAGACAGTAAAGCATAGTAAACATTTGCGCGTGTTGTTTTTTTTTGCCGAACGTTTTTACTCAATTTTTTGTACGAAACGCGGCCGCGAGTGGAACCCTGAGATTAACAGTTTTGTGCTTGAGCTGGTCGGCATAAGTTGTTTTATTTATCATGACTTTTAAAACACGGCAATATTTGACGCCCAACTTGGAGCAACTTTTTTGGGCCCGAGCGTATAGGAATATATATAATGTAATTGTAAGAACGAGATGTCTCTTTATTGATATTATAAATATTAAATCTATTATCTTTAACAGATTTCTACTCTTCGTTGCCACGATATGTGTAATTTGAGATGCATAAGTGAAGCGATGCACCAGACAAAGTATGTATCACCCTGTATAAAAAATAGTTCAAAAAGAACAAATTAGCAATAATTTCTTGAATACATATAAATATAGAAGGAGGTTATACTAAGTCAATTAAAAAGAATACTATTGACATTTTTTTCTGGTCGAATGAGCAAAGATTCTACATGAAATTAATTATTTTTATTTCTATTATTGATTTATTTATACATTATCAATGTACTGGATTAAAAGCAATTAGAAATTGATACTATAAATATTAATTCTAGTGTTAAATCACAATTGTATACTCTTCGCTGCTACGATATGTGTAATTTGGGTTGCATAAGTCAATTGCTGCACCAGACAAATTATGTACCACTCTGTACAAAATTAGTTCAAAAAACTCCAATTAGAAACAATTCTTACACTTCATATAAATTCCAAGGAATGTTCTACTAAACTAATTAGAAATGAATGGCAATAATGTCAATTAATTTTGACCGGATCAGTAAATGTTTCTACATTAGATTATTCTACTTTTATTTCTGTTGTGTATATATAAATGTATTTGTAAGAAAGAGACATGCTGTATTTGTATATTATCAATGCACTTGCCTAAAAGCAATTAAGCATTGACACTATAAATTTAAACTTGTTATATTTGATAACATTTTTATACTCCTCGATACTATGTCTGCAATTTGGGTTGCATAAGTCAATTGCTGCACCGCACAAACTATGCACCACTCTGTATAAAATTAGTTCAAAAAACTCCAATTAGAAACAATTATTCGAATACATATACATAAATACCAGGGAACGTTCTACTAAACTAATTAGAAATTAATGGTAATAATGTCAATTATTTTGACTAGATCAGTAAACGTTTCTACATTAGATTAATTTACTTTTATTTCTATTGTTGTGTATATGTAAATGTATTTCTAAGAAAGAGACATGCTTTATTTGTATATCATCAATGTACTTGCCTAAAAATACTATAAAATTAAACTTGTTATACTTGATAACCTTATTATACTCTTCATTATTATATCTGCAATTTGGGTTGCATAAGTCAAGCGCTGCACCGGACAATGTATGCATCACCCAGTATATAATCGTAGAAAAATAACAACTTGGAAACAATTCCTCGTAGACATAATTATACAAAACAAGGTTGTACGTCGATAATTAAAAAAAAATAATATAATAATGACATTATTTGTGATCGGATAAGTAAATATTTCTACATTTAATTACTCTATTTTTATATATGTTGTTGCGTGCATATACATGTAATTGGAAGAAAGATACATAATTTATTTATGTATCAGCAATGCATTTGAGTAAAAGCAATTAAGCATATACCAGCAATATAAACTTAGATTTAGATCAAATTTAAATAATCCCGGTACATTTGATCAACAATTAAGTATGACTCAAGCACAATGTACTAGAAATGTTATAAGAATAAATAGCTATTAAATGATAAACCTGAAGTTATCAATACTATATTTAGACACGATTACACATTGTAAATATCAATATAAATTCTTCTAATTCAAGTATGTATATCGGTGGCTATACACACACAAATGATAAATTATTTACATCCTATTATACGGAATGTTGGATAAATTCGGCAAGCTTGTCGAATATCATAATAAGACAATAAATAGGCTGTTGACTTGGTTCATGAACGAATGTACCAGGTGCAATCAAAAAGTTACAAGACGGTACCAATTACAACCAACATATGTGTGATCATTGAACCTCCTTAAATTAGTATACCACGAGGCACATGTTACACATGTTTTTGTGGCCACTTGTATTTCACCATGGACTTCAAAAGCAGAAAGCAAACATCAACCTATGTATCAATTACAGGAAATCTGCCACAGAAACCCCTAAAATGCTTCAAAAGGCCTACGGCAATAAAGCAATGTGTCGTCAGAGATGTTGATGAAGGGATGAAATCAGGGGTGGAAGTAAGCCAGAACTCTCCAAAACTAGGTTCCGGTAAAAGATTTGGAAATTGAACTCGGTTCAAAATTACCAGGCAACAAAGAAAAATATCAGTTCATTTTTCATAAACACTTTACAAAAAAATTAAACCAAGATCAACACAAAATGATTTTTCACTGAAAACTGTGCTTCTTATATACCCGTCAGACGATGGATAGCGGGCGGTGAGAGATAGAAGCACGGTCACCACTCGTCCGTTACAAACAACGTCAACGTGTACGTCAAAAACTTGCTGTGTTTCGGTTTTTAAGAAATCTAGTATTTGCATTCGGAAGACATTTTTTCTACTTGCACCGCTAGGTAAAATGTCACTAAAGGATGACGAAAGGACAGGGCAACCTTCCACTAGCACAACAATCGAAAGTTCCTAAAAATGCGACGCATTATGGAGTAGGGTCACCGTCAAGGAAATTGCCGACAGCGTCAACACATAATTCAAGCGATCTTCATATCCAACGCATAGCGTCGCTGCTGTAGCCCCCGCTCACACAGCTTTCGAAACGAATTTTTTAGCCGCAAAATATAATTGTCCCGTACAACCCACATATTTTCCGGATTTGGGCCCCCATGACTTTTTCCCTTCCGTAGGGTCACGTTTAACGGTCGCCGTTGTCATACGAGAAAGATATCCAGTGCTTAACACACTTGAAGAACGTGAGAGAGGCAGAGACAGGGGGGATAACGAGAAAGAGCGAGAGAGAGACGGAGAGAAAGAGCAAGAGAGCAATGGGACAGTGGCTGAAGAGATGGCAGCGGTGTATCGATGTACAATGGGACGTGGCTAGCGTCCAAATTAAAAGTAAATACGTTTGATATTGTTATGTTCATTTGATTGTGCCACTCCATCTGAATTATACTCATATTGTAATTGCCGCTTCATATTAATCAAAATTCTAAAGTCGATCGCTATATTATTTTTTTAAGATTGAGTTTTGGAGGTCACTTTCGCAAAGCCTTTGAAAGTTTCCCTTTGTAGGCTGAAATTGCCGATTAATGTTTTGTCTTCGCCTGACCCTGGGCGCTTTCTGTGAATTTACGTGTCAAACCGTTCCAGAATTATTTCACCATATTTCGCAATGTAGTGTAATCTTTTGGAGCAATGCAGGTTCGCGCTGCATTTAGTCAGGCAGTCGGCCGTCCACCTTCGCTCGACTCCGATCTACCAATTCCATCTCGGGGGACCGTTAGTAAATCCAGTACTGCAGGGGCGGCTTGCATCGTATCGCTGTTTTCACCGTGGGGTGAACAGAAGTATCGACAAATGTCGGATTAAAAAAAAACCACGCTGGAATTTTAACCCTTGAAAGGCAATTCATTGCGAATTTGTCGATCGCCTTCGGCGGATTATTATCGAGCCCATTTGTTGTTCCTGTACATGTGCCGTTGCTGCGACGAACTAGGAAGGTTATGCAAAGAATATTTCGTTCCAAAGTTTCCCGAAAGTCATGGTCTACCATTTTTTCCGTACCAGAAATCACCCCAGACTGTGCCTGCAGATTTTTCTGCACCTTGAAAACATCAAAAAATTGTGCCTGCCTCTCTCTACCCCATTCATCGAAAGCCAAGGTAAGAGAACTAGTTTTTGTGTTGTGAAAAAACCTTTTACGCGTTTAACATTCAAAATTGAAGGGGTTGAACCCTTCTTTTATGCGACAAAAAGCGACCTTCAGCCGTCGTTTGTTTTTTTGTACTGTTAATTGTCGAAAGTAATTACATTTGTAATATTCTTGTAAACTCAGACGCCACTGGCCACGTTGATTTGTTTAAAGATTTTAAATGCCGTCAGCCAGGGGAGGCGAGTTCCTCCTTTTGAACGTTCAATTTAACCGTTTGTATTACTGAACTATAATATCACCATTTGCTGTCTTTTTTTGTATCGTCGTTTATTCGCAAAAGGTTAATTCTATGTGTTTTGAAATTTATTATCTTTTATTGTTGTATATTTCGTATTTGTGTGTGTACGAATTTTGAAAGTTTTATAAACAGGAGGCACAATAAAGGTGAGTCCGATTCCGATTCCCGTAAGCTGCTGGCTTCTCGGCCTTCCACGAGAACCTGCAATCAGCTGTGGTTTGGAAGGTTGCGCCCGTTAATTTCGACATACCCTGTACACAACTAGAAAGATTTCCTCTCGTAAGCGATTTCCGTGAACCCCCCTACTCCTCTGAGCTAAGCTGTAGGCCTTTTTCCACCTATCCTGTTGCGGGTCGACGAAAAAGCTCGTTTGGCCCGTAACAATAAGCCTAGTCTGGAAACTTTCTGATTGCACCCGGTACCACATTGAAAAAAATTTGTAAATGACTCTTGTCTAAAATACCAGCATATTTGGTAATATGTATACATTTTTATAAGCATATGAAAATACTTATTTCAACAGTGGTCACACATTACCTACCTGTTTAATTAAACAGACATTTGTTTATAGTCAACGGCAGCATCTGGAAATACGCGATTATTTTTATATTATGTTAGGACTTTTTTTTTACGTTGTAGATTGAAATGAGAAGCGAAAGCTTTAGTGTCAATTAGCTTACGAGGTAGTCTTTACTACTTTCTGATATTGTTGCGGTTACTATGAAATTCCTATTAGGTACGCGAAGTAGAAAGTCGTTTCGATATCCATTGTATAATATTTCTTTGATACACCTGAGTACATCTTACAAAACTGTTGTTAAGCAAATTAAAGTCATCAGAATATCATTGTTTATTTATAAACACTTGAAGGACGCGCGGTTTGCTGCAAACATCAAATGAGCTGATCAAACTAAAACTACTTATAATAAATTGATGCTGAATTCAGGATTTCATTTAAAAAAAAGTTTTAGAGAAGCTTGTTAATATATTCAAAAGAAGTATTTGAATTATACTAAAATAAACAACAAGAAACAGGATATTACAGAAGACATACAAACTATATGTTAATTTGAAATACAAATTAATTGATATTTAATGTATTTGTTGTATTATGTCAGGAAAAAATATAACTACTTCTCAGAATAAGTTTGTGATTAGTGTGCAGTTCTAAGAATCATCGGTGATTTCATAAACAGTATTATATAAAGTATTTGCATCGGTAACTATATGAATAATGTATCAAATTCTTTGCATTGTTGTAAAATAATTGTAGTACACACTATTTTACATATTGGAAATTTGCTTAATCACAATTACTGATTCTAGCATATATTTCAATGCCATTTCTTTTCCGGCACTTTAAATGAAACAATTGTTAGGTATTATTATATTTTTAGAGATTTGTATTATAGTGTGAATGTAGTATTCTTATCAAATTATACCAATTGACACATTTTAAATTTACACAATTACACAAACTCATATTTTTTTAAATATGAAACTATTAGTTTTGTCACCTCTTTTATGGCGTTACTTCAGTGTATTAAAGAATATTTGTATTCAATTGCATACACAACAGAATTGCAGCATACTGTAATGCATATTTAAAGTTGTTAACACATATTAAAAATTTTATGATTTTCAAAACATATTTTTCTAAGGAGAGGTTAAATTATGAATATGCAATACAACCAGAAATTGGAGAAAAGGTAGTAAAACATAAAAAAACTTTTAATTAAGATAATAGATATAAATTATTATAAACTATCACGCATATTCTATATAGAAATAATATTTGTAATTTGGATTTTAGTACTATTAAATTTCGAAATTCAAGTTACACCAATGTATCACGACTGTAATGTACAATATTATATGTAAGGTTGGTTATTCGATGTATATTGCATCAATATGTGTGGTAATCGGTGTAAGAGCTACACCGGTGTAGTACAGTTTGTATATTATAATGAATATTTACTATTCTTAGAATTTATATTTAATTGTTTATCATTTTCGAATCTATTTCTTTAGGAGAACCAATTCTGGATAAGCAAATGCAATTTGAAATTGGTAGAAAAGTAACAAGTGTAAAGAAATTTTAAATTAAATAAAGGATCTAGAGTATTAAAAATTACCAACAATATTCTCTGGGGACAAAATCTACTTAATTTAGATTCCAGGACTGTTTTGATTTCAAACTTCAAGTAACACCAACGTCTTACGACTGTAATGTATAACTTTATATGTAGGGTAGGTTATTCGATGTATACTGCATCAATATGTGTGGCAATCGGTGTAAAAGCTGCACCGGTATAGTACAGTTTGTATATTATAATGAATATTTACTATTCTTAGAATTTATATTTAATTGTTTATCATTTTCGAACCTATTTCTTTAGGAAAACCAATTCTGGATAAGCAAATGCAACTTGAAATTGGTAGAAAAGTATTTCACAATTGTAAGGAAATTTTAAATTAAAAATAGATTTAAAGTATTAAAAACTATCAACAATATTCTCTGGGGACAAAATCTACTTAATTTAGATTGCAGGACTGTTGTGATTTCGAAATTCAAGGATCACCAATATCTTACGACTGTTATGTACAAGATTATATGTAAGGCTGGCTATTCGATGTATACTGCATCAATATGCGTGGTAATTGGTGTAAGAGCTACATCGGTGTAGTAGTTAATATACATATTATAATGAATATTTACTATTCTTAGAATTTATATTTAATGTTTTATCATTTCAAACCTATTTCTGTAACAGAACCAATGGTGTATAAGCAAATTTAACTTGAAATTGGTAAAAAAGTATTTAACAAGTGTGAAGAAATTATAAATTAAAAAATAGATATAGAGTATTAAAAACTACCAACAATATTCTCTAGGGACAAAATCTACTTAATTTAGACTCCAGGACTTTTGATTGCGAACTTCAATTATCACCAATGTCTGTATTGTACAACCGACTGTAGTTACAAAATTATATGTAAGGTAGGTTATTCGATGTATACTGCATCAATATGTGTGGCAATCGGTGTAAGAGCTACACCGGTGTTGTACAGTTAGTATACTATAATGAATATTTACTATTCTTAGAATTTAAATTTAATTTTTTATCATTTTCGAACCTGTTTCTTTAGAACCAATTCTGGATAAGCAAATGCAACTTGAAATTGGTAGAAAAGTATTTCACAATTGTAAGGAAATTTTAAATTAAAAATAGAGTTAAAGTATTAAAAACTATCAACAATATTCTCTTGGGACAAAATCAACTTAATTTAGATTGCAGGACTATTGTGGTTTCGAAATTCAAGTATCACCAATGTCTTACGACAGTTATGTACAAGATTATGTGTAAGGTTGGTTATTCGATGTATACTGCATCAATATGTGTGGCAATCGGTGTAAGAGCTACACCGGTGTAATACAGTTAGTATATTATGATGAATATTCACACTTCTTAGAATTTATATTTAATTTTTTATCATGTTAAACCAATTTCTCTAGCAGAACCAATTCTGGATAAGCAAATACAACTTGAAATTTGCAAAAACGAATTTACAAGTGTAAAGAAACTTTAAATTAAAAAATAGGTATAGAGTATTAAAAACTACCAACAATGTTCTTTGTGGTCAAAACGTACTTAATGTAGATTTCAGGACTGTTCCAATTACGAAATTCAAATAACACCAATGTCTTACGACTGTAATGTATAACATTATATGTAAGGTAGGTTATTCGATGTATACTGCATGAATACGTGTGGCAATCGTGTAACAGCTACCCCGGTGTATTACAGTTAGTGTATTGTAATGAATATTTACTATTCTCTATTTAGTATTAGAAACTACCAACAATATTCGCTGGGCACAAAATCTACTTAATTTAGATTTCAGAACCATTTTAATTAAGTAATTCAAGTTACGTCAATATAATATGAAAAAGTATATGTAAGGTTGTCCGTTGTATACTGTATACATCAATATGTATGGCAATCGGTGTAACATATAATAACAACAGTGGAAGTTCACAATAAAAATATTACAACTTAAATGTTTAACTCTGGACACAGGAGACTTCTGTATGTTACCGACATACCTGCTAATATAAGGCTATATACCCAAGTGTAGTGGAAGAACGAAATCTTAGCTGCTTCAATATTGCAACTAGGCAGTTAGGCAGTAAATCAATACTTCCTTAATTAGCTGTTTACAATAACAAAGCTTTCACAAATAAACACCTGTACACGTCTTGTTTCTGTTTTGAGTTACAATATTCAAACATTCGTAGACCTGTGAACTAAACGAATGTGTGACCACTTCTAACCTATATCAATTGCTGTTGAAGCCGCCAAGTAACATTTGTTTTTGATATCAATAATTTATATCCTTTTCCCAGAATTATTTCAATATCAAAGTATTTTCTATACCGTATAATTCTGTACAGTATCACCGATTTTTTACCACTAAATATTTAATCATAAGCCTTAAACGCGTTTTCTAAATATTTTAAAAGTCAAAAGGCGCCATCTTTATACATTTTATATACGGGGGCCAACTTAAAGTTTATGTCATTTAGAAACCATTTAAATCCACAATTTACCTGTTTATCATATTTGTGTTAAATTTCAATCTGAATGCAATATTTGTTAACCGCCTTTCATATCCCACCGCTGAGCACTTTTCTGCCACGTGCTTCTCCTAGTCGCTAAACTAGAAACACGGGATGGACCTACAGTTTAACGTCGAATCTGAACGACCAAAATACCAGAGGAGATTTTTGGCAATAACATCCTACCGTTGCTAACCAGATTGGAGAATTGTGTGTGGTGGGTTGCAGCACAGGATTATTATACTGAGCTATAATTTGTTAAATATTTTCATTTTAAATACAATATACGTTGCAGCGAGTGATATTTATAAGCGTTGTTTATTAAATCTGATTTAAAATTTCCACGGCAGAACCATTTATTAATTAACATTAAATACTTTAAACATATATTATAATTGATTTCCAGGTATTTAGGTTAGAATCGATAAGGCCTGAAGATAATACTTACCGAAACACATTGCGTTTATAATATAATAATATAATGTCGTAGAAATAGTTTAGATTTAATTGTATTTTGTTATGAATTCGTTTTACCAATAGATCTATCAACACAACTTCGGTCTAATTTTTACTTTACATGAATTAGAAATAAAACCAGGCTTAATGATATGCTTTGTATGTTTATATGAATTCGTTATCGAAACAATACATACTTGAAAAGGTTAAAGTTGCATTTGCAGGTTCATTTAAAATACAGCCTTTGAATGTTAGCGCTGTTATAGTTATAATTAATCTTTTCACATCTGGTTATAAAAAAACTGCTGCGGTCATACTTAAAATTACATGACCTTTTTAAACACATTGTTGACGATATGAAATCTTAGAAATAGCATTCCACATGAAATCGCAGACTTTATCTAGAACAGACACAGTACGACAAAATAATGGATGTTAACAGTACTAAAATAACCAGGGCTAAGTGAACATTCGCTTACTTTGTAAAAAAACACCCTGTAGATTGTCATATTGTTTCACTCTTCAGATGTGTGTATTATTTTCGTTAATTGTACACCACATTTATATATTCATTCTTTCAAAATTAATATGTATACAGAGTTTTAAGTGTTGTTAGGCACACTTGAAGTCGTCATCATCATCATCATCATCATCATCATCTGACATGGAGCCGACGTAATAAAATATTGATAATGATATTAAGTTTTACCATCCATTTACTCAATAAATAACATCATGTCAAATTTTCAAGTCATTAGATATTGCGCATAACCAGTAATAATTTTACTACGAATGAGCTCAATTAATTCTAGCGGCATCTACTAATTTCTGATATTTATTATTGTTTAGTGTTTTCATCAGCGGATTGTTTCTCACGCTGCTTATGTATTTATTAGTTTGAAGACGGTGACATGAAATATTTTAGGTGGTATAAAGTACATTTTAAGGAACAAAATATCCATAACAATAGTTTTATCAAAATTTTACTAAACAAAGTGCATAAAAAACATCTGTACACATTTTCAGGTTAATAAACTTTGCGGGTATTAACAATAATAATTTTGCAATGAATGAGTGCAATGTAATTCTACAGGTAGCTAATATTTTCAGAAATTTATTATTGTTTAGTATTCTTACCAGACTATTATTTTCCACCCTGTTTGTGTGTTTATAACTTTGAATACGATGGCTGTATATTTTAGATGGTGTAAAGTGCATTTTAAGGGATTAAATATCAATCATAATAGTTTTATTTTAATTTGACCAACGTCTAATATTTTCTGATATTTATTATTGTTCAGTATACTTATCAGACGATTATTTTCTATCCTGTTTGCGTGTTTATATCTTTGAAGACGACGGCTGTAAATTTTAGATGGCATAAAGTGCATTTTAAGAGATAAAATATCAATCATAATAATTTTATTTTAATTTGACAGAGTTTAATATTGTATTATATTTATTATTATTTAGTATTCATATCAGACCATTATTTCCCACCCTGTTTGTGTGTTTATAACTTTGAAGATGACGGCTGTATATTTTAGATGGCGTAAAGTGCATTTTAAGAGAAAAAATATCAATCATAATAATTTTATTTTAATTTGACCGAGTCTGATATTGTGTGATATTTATTATTGTTTAGTATTCTTATCAGACGATTATTTTCTACCCTGTTTGCGTGTTTATATCTTTGAAGACGAAGGCTGTATGTTTTAGATGGCGTAAAGTGCATTTTAAGAGAAAAAATATCAATCATAATAATTTTATTTTAATTTGATCGAGTCTAATATTGGGTGATATTTATTATTGTTTAGTATTCATATCAGACGATTATTTCCCACCCTGTTTGTGTGGTTATAACTTTGAAGATGACGGCTGTGTATTTTTTATGGTGTAGAGTGCATTTTAAGAGAAAAAATATCAATCATAATAGTTTTATTTTAATTTGACCAACGTCTAATATTTTCTGATATTTATTATTGTTTATTATTCATATCAGACGATTATTATAAGATGACGGCTGTATATTTTAGATGGTGTAGAGTGTATTTTAAGAGAAAAAATATCAATCAAAATAGATTTATTTTAATTTGACCAACGTCTAATATTTTCTGATACTTATTATTACTTAGTATTCTTATCAGACTATTATTTTCCACCCTGTTCATGTGTTTATAACTTTGAAGATGACGTATGTATATTTTAGATGGCGTAGAGTGCATTTTAAGAGAAAAAATATCAATCATAATAATTTTATTTTAATTTAACCGAGTCTAATATTTATTTTTGTTTAGTATTCATATCAGACGATTATTTCCCACCCTGTTTGTGTGTTTATAACTTTGAAGACGACCGCTGTATATTTTCGATGGTGTAGACTGCATTTTAAGAGACAAAATATCAATCATAATAGTTTTATTTTAATATGACCAACGTCTAATATTTTCTGATACTTATTATTATTTAGTATTTATATCGGCCCATTATTCAACAAACTGTTTATTTTGTCTGTTTAATAGGTTCAAGACTTTTTCAATCATTCTAAATGATAGCTTTGTCCGTGCGGGCAGCTTTAATGGAATTGTATATGGCGAAAAAATAACATTAATGTATATTGTAGGTGGTGTAAAGTGCATGTACATGATAATAGCTTCATTCTAATTTTAACTAATAGTTGAGCGAAAAATATCATCTATACAAATACCCCTGAAGTAATGCGAAAGCGGTTCCGAGGGGGGGGCGGTAGTATTAATGAATGAAAAAAAGGTTTTATGGTGTCACTCTCAAGCTGTCAACCTCTAATATTGCTGATATTTATTATTGTTTGGTATGTGGTATGTACACAGTTTCGGGTCGTCACATATCCCCCTTTATATACATGTTGTTTCCTAAGTAATGTAGAAATATTATTTATGTTAACATATTCTTCATGAATAAAGGGCGAAAAATAACAACTGTGTTTACAGTCGTCACAGTTCCTCCTTGTATATAATAATATTGTTACAATAAATGATCTCATTCTAATTCTAACATTATCTGATACTTATTATGGTTTAGTATTCTTATCAGCCAATTGTTTCTTATACTGTTTGTGTATTTATTAGTCTGAAAACGGTGGCTCTATCAGCATTGTACCCAATACGATAAGAAAATTAACAGTAGCACACATTTTCACATTTTAGGTGGTATAAAGTACATTTTCTGACATAAAATATCCATGATGATGATTCCTGAATATGGCGCGAAAAGTAATATTTGCATACATTTTCGGATTGTTGGAAATCATTGTTATACTTGATTATTATTGTACAATGCATGACCTCAGCCTAAATTTGGTGGCCTCCAATATTTGCAGATTATTGTTTAGTATTTTTATTGCGCGATTATTCCCAGAACGGCGTGTTTATTAGTTTTAAAACCTTCCCGCCTTTTCTGATACGTATATCCTACCACAACAATGATATTGTTGCACCCAATATTATCAATTATTGCAAAAGTTTTTGAACGATTTATGATTTTGATATATTTTTCTACGTGCTAGAAATGCCATTAGTAGGAGTACGAGATAGAAAGAAAAACATACAACTGGGAGTTGTCACGTTATTGCTGTTTTGTTGCAAAAACTGATTTCTTGCAAACAGATTCGAGGAAATGTTGAACCATGAAGACGTTTCAGCACGAAATGCAGCGTTGCAGATGCATTTAATTACAGTAAATATTTAACAGTTATATTGTTAATATACAGGTTATCTGTTTATAACAAACATCTATTAATTTAATGAATTAAAAAATACAACATAAAAAGTAAAGAGACAAAAATCTCCAAAGTTTTAAAAAGGTTTTGGTTTTTATTTCATTATGCAAACATTCACGAAATTTTTGGAAAATGCTTCACATTCTCGCCGTATATTATTGAGTTCTTATTTTATCAGCACACTTTATATACAGGATATTTTACCCACTTATAGATCTCATCAATACAAACAAAAATGTCGTAATAAATACGGGTTTCAAGATCATATATACATATATATTGTCGTGTACGGACAGCAGTGTACTTTTCAAACTCAACTTAAACTTCTGTTTCGTGTAATCACTTAACCTTGCATTTGACTAGCTCTCATAGGGGTCTATCTCAGTTACTGGGTCGCTCATAAATTATTGTACCACAACTTCGTAGTTCGCTGTCGTTAAATCTGTATGAATTCCAAATAAAAGATTACCAGTTTCTTTAAACTCCACTTTAATAGTTTAGTAAAGTTACAATCAACCTAAACATATTCCATTCTAAACTTTACACTGTTATAACTTAATGTTGAATTTACTTATCAAGCCCGGATTCCTGTGAACAGTTTTTCACGTCCGCAGCTTTTTTTACATTTTCCTATTTTTACTCATATATTTACTCATTCCCTTGACAACCCTCATGTCTGGCCAATCGAAACACTTCAACGATCTAATACGATCTACACCTACGTCTTTTTAAAAAATTAATGAACGTCCTTGATCACATACTTCGATGTGCCAAACATTGTACACCAAACCAACTAAAGTAAACACAAAGATAACGTAGAGAAGGAAAATACAAGGCTAACCAAAATATCATGACAATATATATAAACCTTAGTCTGAAAATGCTTCGTTACGGATTTACGGCATTTTAAAGTGAGATTTGTCTAGTCACCTTCCTGCATATTATTATGGTAATAGTTGGACCAATACACGATCTTCTTCAGAAGGTAAATTTACTGTCAAGGAACTTTAAACCTAAATCGCTAGCAATTGAAGATGAGAATGGACAAGACCTATGGGAGACCGAGAAAGTTCTAAATAGATGGGCAGAATATTCCGAGAGACTCTACAACGATGCTGAAATACAACAGAGACAGTACGACAGAAGAAATCGAGAAGAAGAAGAAGAACCTGAACCAATCATTCTAAAAGAAGAAGTACAAGAAGCTATACACCACCTTAGAATAAATAAAGCACCGGAAGCTGACCGAATTACGGCTGAAGTACTTAAAGCTCTAGAAGATGCAGGTTTGGAGATATTACTGGATCTGTGTAACAAGATATGGCAAATTAGACATTGGCCGGAGGATTGGACACGGTCGATTTTCATCACAGTACACCAGAAAAGCCCCACAAGAATATGTGGAAACTATAGGACCATCGCATTAATAGGTATCTCATACCAGCAAAATTATGCTAAGAATAATAGATCCGAGATTGCATCAATATATTCAACCACAAACACTGCTTGAGCAGGCAGGTTTCGTAAGGGGAAGATGAACCTGAGATCACATATTCAACACAACACAACTGATTGAGAAATCACGGGAATTTAATATCCTCATCCTACTATGCTTCGTCGATTATAAAAAGGCTTTCGACTGTGTCTAACGACAACAACTCTGGACAGTCCTCGGCGAAATGGGAGTCCCGAACCACCTCATATCACTCATAGAGAATTTGAATGCAACAAATTAAGCAGTAGTTGGATAAGCACGAATCAAATACATTTGCTGTTAAAAAAGGAGTAGATACTCTCACCCCGACTCTTCAATACATATGGAGAGTATAATGAGACGCGTACTGGATAATTTTAAAGGCGGCATCTCTGTTGGCGGGAAAAAGCTCGCCAACCTTCGATATGCCGACGATACAACAATATTGGCGAGAGATGAGAACGAAATGCAACAAGACAAGACGAGAGAAAGCAGAAATTTGGGGCTGGAAATAAGCTTAAACAAGACCAAACTCATGATAGTCGACAGAGGGAACACGCTGCCACCAGTATGACTTTTAAGAAACATAGAGAGTGTCGATGAGTTCATATACCTAGGATCCCTAATAAGCAACCAAGGAGGATGCCAGGAAGAAATCAGAAGACGCATTGTAATGGCTCGCAGCTATGATCAACCTGACAAAGGTATGGAAAGACCAACAGATCACAAGAAACACTAAGACAGATCTAGGGAATTCACTTATCTTTACAATTTTTATGTATGGGGCAGAGACGTGGACAATCAAACTTAAAGAGAATAGATGCATTCGAGATGTGGTGCTGGCATAGAATGCTACGTGTATCGTGGATGGAAAGACGCACTAACGTATCCATATTGAATGAAATAGGAGAGACAGGCAGGCTTTCCACTATATGTCGCGGACGAATTCTGTAATACTTTGGTCATACAGTTAGAAGACAAACAGATAGTCTAAAAAAACTCATCGTGCCGAGAAAAGCAGAAAGCAATAGACCAAGGGGCAGATCACCGACAAGATAGCTTGATCAAGTAAAAGCCATAACAGGATGTTCACTACAAAATACGCTCAGAGAGGCTCAAAATCGGCACTCATGGAGAAACACCATAAAAATGCACGTAATCATGGTATCGCGACTTCTCCGGCATGAGGATAGGATAGAGAAGAAGTTGGACACAGGTTTTAAAATTTTATGTGCATACCTTACTCATCACGGTTGACAATTACAGCCGAGTTTCGTCTTCAAAAGTGCACCAGGGGCGTCTCCAGTGGGAGGATCAGGTACTGTTTTTTTTTTCTTGGGGCCTCGGTGGAGTAGTGCGGATACGCGCTGCCACTCGAGATCACAATGAAATGCGGCCGATCGGCTGGGGTGTTCGAATCCCGACTGAGGCGACCGTATTTCCTTTAGTTAAGTTTAGGGTGCATGTTGCGTGAATGGTTAGTGTGTAAGGGACGCCCTCACCCCCTGAAGTAATGCGAAAGCGGTTCCGCGGTGGGGACGGTAGTGTGTATGAATGAAAAAAAAGGTACTGTTTTCTACAATATCTTTACATTGTTTTGTTTGTTTTATTTTTGACAAAATAATCTTATTCGGTGTACAAAAGTACCCAAAAAAGGCAGCCTTGTTAGAAGTAGATAAACTCAACCGTGTTCAATTCAATTATTATGAAAAATCGCATTGCTGTAAAAATTTGGAAATTTTGTAATATGTATTTGGATTAAATTCCAACCATAGATTCAGGACAGCAAGGCAATAAAAAAACCATATAAACATTTGTCCCCAAATGCTTAGAATTCAAGATGCAATCCATTTAGCGTTAATAAGTAAAATTATGTTTAGATAAAACATTTGTTTTGTTGTACACTAAACGTTTGCGGACAAATGTTTAAAAGAGTTTTTTTGGGCCTTGTTGTCCTGAATCTATTCTATGAATTTAATCCATATAATACAAAATATCTTAATTTTTCTTAATTTAATTATTTCGAACACGGTTGGATTTATTGACTTTTAACAAGCGTACCTTTTTGGGATACTTTTGCATACCGATTAAAACAGTTTTGTCAAAAATAAGAAAAATAATATAATATAAATGATACTGTACGGAACAGTACCTGAACCTCCCACTTGAAACGCCTCTGGTGCAGTTATTAAAACCCTACTAGACTCTAATCTACAACCTTAATGAGTAAGGTATTCACTTAAAATTTCAAAACATTAGTCCCACTATTACCATAATTATATGCAAAAATGCAGAATGCCATAACTCCGCAACGAAGCATTTTCGGACTAAGGTTTATGTAGATGTTTTTCCTCGTTTTGGTGTGGAGAACTAGCTTCCAAAGTTTGACCAACTATTTCAGGACCACCCTGTATACAGGGTTGCTCATTCGTGCGTCGAAGGCCTTTATAGGCATTATTAAAATGGTTTGAAAAAGTTTTTTATAGAGTGGTTTAGGTTCGACATGAGCACATTATAAATAATATTTTTAGATGTACAGGGTGACTCAATGACATCATCGATGTATTTTTTTAAATAGAACACCCTGTGTATTTTTACATTTTTGAATTCAGTGTAAAATTATCTTTCCAGCGATCTGATGTTTTATATTTTGGATGAAGTGTTACCTAGATATCTAAAAAATGTGAATGTTTTGGTCGGCACAATCTGTAATTCGGTAATAACTCTTAACTTTTTCCAAATACTATTGTTCAATGTCCCGTGTTGCGCACATTCGTCGCCCGTTCACGTACGATCAGGAGAGTTAAGACAGCGTTGCTCCGGTCAGTACTTGGATGGGTGACCCGAAGGTTGCGTTAACGCGGCGCCTCTCTCCCACGAGGATTGATCATTATGGGAGAGTAGATCAACAACCCCCCCTTATGGGGGAGGCCCATGCCCAACAATGGGATACTGCCGGTTAATAAAAAAAAAAAAATTGGTCAATGACGAGTCGACGTTCACCCAAAGTGGTAGCCCAAGCGGACACAATACAGATCATTATGCAATAGAAAACCTAAGACTTATAAGTTAATGGACAACGACAATTCACTGTAAATGATTGGGGAGATATTGTCGGCGATTCTGTGATTGGACCTCATTTTTTTTATATACATCTGAATGGTGCACAATGTTGGTATTGCTTGCAAAATAATTTGCTTTAACTCCTGCAAAATGTCCCTCCAAATTCGAAGCGATCCCATCAATTGGCCACATAGATCTCCAGACCGAACGAATATGGATTTTTTTCTTATGAGGATACATAAAACATATTGTGTACTAGATCCCTGCGACTGCTGCAAAAGACACAACTCACAACATATGCTTTTGGTACAATTTTCATTGAGTCGTCGCGAGCAGTATATATGTATATATATATATATATATATATACAGGGTGTATCCTTATCACCTGCCACAAACCAATACTATTAGGTAGGTCAGTAATTTCTATTCAGTTATCAAAAGCCAAACAAGTTTTTACGTGTTTACTACTTTGGATTTACTTTACAATTAGATAATAACCTTCTACAGCTTAAATGCATTTTCTATGTATCATGAGCAGTTCTCAAACAAAATTTTATTTTATTGTTTAATTCAAAAAAAATAAACTTAATAATTTTTGAAAA